>SZWC01004803.1:63589-161990 GCA_023375785.1 Penium margaritaceum | reverse complement strand
AGTTTGGAGATCATGGGTCGGGTTCAAGTGACGACCTGAGCACTTTGAGCTCAAAAGGCGGCAGGATTATTGGCCAGGACGGCTGAGAGCGGCCTTCAAGGAGAAAAGACGGCTGGAGGACGTCCAAGAGACTTCAAGGAAGGACCAGTCCATGATTATTAGCCGTGCAGGCCGTGCGAGACATAATTCTCTTGTGTGACAAGGTGACTGCCGCTCATCCCGCTAGGCTAGGAGTGTGCTAGAGGGTGAGCTTTGACAGAGTGGATCTCAGTGCTCCCTTAGCCAAATGAGGCATATAAGGGCTTGTTAGAAAGCTGTGATGATGTACTTTCTCACTCAAGAGTCGATTCAGACATTCGCGTTCTCTGCAGACCTACATTCGCTTCCGTAATTTCTGTCTGTGCAACTTGCAACTCCCTCTCACAAACAGTTGGTCCTGCCTAGGCGACTCTTAGTGAGCCTGATCACCTCCCTGAGGGCTGCCCCAGTTTCCATCAAGACAACTAGAGCAAGTCCAAGACAACTTGAACAAGGCCAAGACAACTGGAGCAAGGTCAAGACAACTAGAGCAAGCCCAATACAACTGGAACAAGTCCAAGAAAAATGGAACAAGGCAAGGACAACTCGAGCAATTCCAAGACAATTGGAGCAAGGCCAAGACAGCTAGAGCAAGCCAAAAACAATAGAGAAAGCAAAACATAGCTGAAACAATCCCAACACAACTGGGCAAAGCCCAAGAAAACTGGAGCAAGACAAAGACAATAGGAACAAGCCCAAGAAAACTGTAGAAAGCCCAGGTCAACTGGAGGAAGCCCAATATCACTGCAGGTAGTCCAAGACAACTCGAGGAAGCCCAGGACAACTACAACAAGGCAAAGACAACAGGAGCAAGCCTAAAACAACTTGAGCAAGCCCAAGACAACTAGAGCAAGTCCAAAACAACTAGAGCAAGCCCAGGACAATAAGAGGAAGGCCAAGACTGTTAGCTACTGAGCTAACCACCTCTGGCAGAGAAGCCGTGAAACCAAAAAAGCTCACAAAGCTTTTTATGCCTTCTTCCTTTGTTGACATGTGTCATGCACCCCAAACTTAATCAGGCATACACTTCACATTTAAGAGTACTAACGCCTTATCATTACATCTCAAGAAGAGCTCAAGTCGTCAATACGCAAGAGAGCATCAAGCAAGGGTTAATTGATTAGCATGGACGACAAGTCCTTTTATAGCTGTCTGTCCTGTCCTAGAACTCAAAAGCACATTCCTGGGAAGTGGCCTGAACCAGCCACGTCACCAATAGACTTGCACTGTGGGCTTGACACATAAGCATCCTAGTGTCAAGGTGACAGACCAACCATGTAACATCCAAGACGCTACGGATTTTCTTTCTTAGAAGCTTCCACAGCAAACAAGATGTGCATGTTGCCAGGATCCAACTCGTGACCTCTCACTTGGCCAAATCAACAAAATGGCCAAGGTAACCACTCACCCATATGGTGTACTCACAAGTCATATCTCACATGGGACAGAGCATAGTTGAGTCACATCACAACGGATCCTGGGGTCATACCTCCACAAGGGGCAGAGCATTCCTGATCCATCGTACAATACTGAATAAGGTGCAAAAACAATCAACAAATCTCTCCCTTGCACCTTGCCTAAGTGGGCATCATCATTTGTCATCACTTGCGTTTACCATGCCGATATCTTGCCTGCCCGTCTGGTGGAGATCCTTGTCCAGTGGCTTTGTAAGCATGTCAGCCCGGTTCAGCTTGGTACCAACATACTCAAGCTCCACTGTCTTCTTGTAGACCAAGTCTCGAGCGTAGTGGTAGCGGATCTCGATGTGCTTTGTGCGCCTGGACAGGACGGGGTTCTTTGACATGTCAATGGCGCTCATGTTGTCAATCTTGATGGCTGTTGCCGTTGCCTGTGGTGCCTTCATCTCAGATAGCAGGCTTCGTAGCCACTGCATCTCTTTACACACCTCAGCCAAGGCGATGTCCTCAGCTTTAGCTGGTGACAGAGAGACACATTCTTGCTTGCGACTTGCCCAACTGACTGCACCTCCATTCAACATACACACTAAGCTGGAGGTAGATTTTCTGTCATCAACATTCCCTCCCCAATCAGCATCAGTGTAGCACATGAGACGCAGTGATGCTGATCTAGCGATGCCTCCAAACTGGAGCCCCACGTGCCGCGTCCCCTGAAGGTAGCGCATGATGCGCTTGACGGCCTGCCAGTGAAGTGGACCGGGATTGGCCACAAACCGGCTCACCTGCCCAACAGCACGGGCTACATCTGGTCGGGTGGCGACCATGGCATACATGAGACTGCCCACTGCAGACTGATATGGGATGCCAAACATGTCAGTTTTCTTCGCTTTGTTGGATGGGGACATGGAGGTGGAGAGTTTGCACTCCGAGCTCATGGGTGTGCTGGCAGGTTTGCAATATGCCATGTCGTATCTTTTGAGGATGGAGTCGATGTGTTTTGTCTGGTTCAGGCTGATGGTACCTGCTGCTCTGTCGCGCTTGATGGCAATTCCAAGATAGAAGTCAAGAGGACCCATGACCTTCATCTTGAATCTGCTACTCAGCTGCCCCTTGAGATCGTCTAGCAGCTGCTTTGAAGAAGAGCATAGAATCAGGTCATCAACGTACAAGGCGACCAAGATAGTCCCTTTGTCACTCGCATGCACATACATACTAGGGTCATTGTTGCATTGCATGAGGGACTCCTTGGCCATGAACGTGTCCATCTCTTGGTACCAAAGTCTTGGCGCTTGTTTTAGCCCATAGAGTGCCTTCACCAATGTACACACCTTGCCCTCATGAGCATCAACCCCTTCCGGAACCTCCATCAATACCTCCTTGTCAAGTTTGCCGTAAAGGAAGGCTGTCTTGACATCCATCTGGTGGACCTCCATGTTCTCGGCAGCAGCAATGGCAAGCACTGACCGGATGGAGGCAAACGTCACAACTGGAGCAAAAGTTTCATCGTACTCTACGCCAGGCCGTTGGGAGAATCCTTTTGCTACCACCCATGCCTTGTACTTGTCTATCTTGCCATCCTGTTTCCTTTTTACTTTCAGCACCCACTTGGACCCCACAACATGAGCCCTGGCAGGTCTGTCCACCAGCACCCATGTCCCATTCTCTTCGATGGAGCTGAGTTCACTGCAAATTGCTTCATCCCACTCTGCATTGTCAGGCCGAGTGAGTGCCTCTGCGACAGACGTTGGCTTCTCTTTGACCAAGAATGAATAGTTGAAACCTGTCCATTCACCCTTATCTGCATCGTAATGCTGCCGAGGTACTTTGAGGCGTGAACTGCTCCTTGAACCTGGTGGCTGGTACTGTTGATGTGGAGGCAGGAGGTCTGGTTCGTCGTTGATGATGGGAGAGGCATCCTCCTCATTGTCTGGAGGATCGGATATGTCGGAATCAGAGTCTGATTCCTCCGAGTTATCTTCATGACCTCCTCTCCCTGTTGCAGCACCTATCTCATGCCATTGTGCTGGTGCTTCATCTCCTTCTTCAAGGAGAGTGAGCCACTCTCCCTGTTTTGGAGCATTCTCGAGTTCGAGATGCTCTCCCTTGCTCACAAAAACTTCGTGGAAATCCACGTCTTTGCTGCGGATGACCTTCTTTGCCCCTTGGTCCCAGAGTCGATAAGCCTTGTGGGCGGTGTCATAGCCGATGAAAATGCACTTTCGTGCTCTTGCATCGAGCTTTCCTGGGCCGTCACCGGCCTGGACCTTGGCAAACACGGTGCAACCGAACACCTTGAGATGGGAGGCATCCGGCTTCTTGCCTGACCATGCTTCTTGAGGCGTCTTCAGCTGTTGTGTCTACTTCTTCTTGCCTCGCCTTCGCAGCGCTGCTGCAGGTGTGAGGTTCACAAGGTAGGTAGCCGTACGTGCTGCTTCAGCCCAGAACATAGGAGGCAGCTTGGCGTCAAAGAGCATGCACCTTGTCATGCGTAGGAGTGTCTGGTTCATCCTCTCTGCTACGCCGTTGCTTTGATGTAAGTAGGGCGTCGTTTTCTGGTGTTCAATGCCCTGTGTCTCGAGCCACTCCCTGCAGGCTTTGTACTCTCCCCCGTTGTCCGTTCTGAATACCTTCACCTTCTTTCCATTCTGTCGCTCAACCATGGCGACAAAGTCTTGCAGATTGTCCTTCACCTCGCTTTTCTTTTTGAGAAAGTATATCCACACCTTGCGACTGTTGTCATCAATGCATGTGAGGAAACATCTGCTACCTCCATTTGATGGCATGCGGAAGGGACCGCACACGTCAGAGTGCACGAGGTCAAGGGGTGTGAGAGCACGCGTACCATTGCGCTTGAAGGGTTTCCTTTTTGCCTTGCCTTGAAGGCATGGCTCACACATGATGCCAGCTCCCTCCGCCTCATCACCTAGCTCCATCCCACGCACTAGCTCCTACTTTGCCATGAGCTCCGATGTCCGATGAGCCACGTGCCCAAAGCGCCTGTGCCATAGGTTTTTGGAGGATATGCACAGGCTACAATGAACAGCCCCGGTGGTTGTATTTGCTTGCAGTTTTGTTTCTAAATCGTCTGCTCCCACTGCTTCCGCTGATCCAGCATGTCCTTCCTCATCTGAATCTACATCACTGCTCTCCTCATCATCACTCTCCACCGAAGATTTAGCCGTTGAATTTGTAGTTTTGGTCTGCAAGACGTAGAGCCCATCAACGCGAGGAACCTGTGCGACAACCTTCTTGGCAGAGTAGGAGATGTTGATGTCTTTGGTAGGAACTATTACGGCTTCCTTCTTTGTGAAAACCACTGTCATGCCATGGTCAGTTATCTTGGAGACAGAGAGAAGGTTGGCTGTGAAGGAGGGCAAGTAGACCACCCCCTCTAGCTTGAGGTTGGAATCTCCACCGTTGACACCTATTGTGACTAGCTTGTCACCAATCCCCTCAACTGCCTCAACCTTGCCGTTGGCAACTCTGAAGTTCTTGTTGCATGGAGCAAGAGAGATGAAGTCTCTCTTCTCGTAAGTGGTGTGCTCGTTTGTGCCCGAGTCGAGGCCGTAAGCTCCTGGCCTGAGTATCGCCCTTTCTTTGTTGGAGGCACACTCAGCCATCAAGCTTGTGGGATCCTTCCCACCATGTCCCCCTCGCCATTCATCACCGTCTCCTTCCTCTCTCTTGGGTGCACGGCACTCTCGAGCCCAGTGTCCAGCCTTGCCACAGTTATGGAAGTTTCCTTGGTGCTTTGCACCCCTTCCACTATTGCTAGTGCTGTTGTTTCTCCTGTACCCAGAGGAGGAGGTATTACGGAAGGTGCCACTGCTTCGTGAGGCAAAGGCAGCCATGTTTCCTTCACTGCTGCTACGACGCATGGCTTCATTTCGCACATACTCAGAGACGGTTGTGTAGGAAACTAGATCTTCAGTCCACCCTCCAATCACCGTTATCATGGGGCCCCAAATTTCCGGCAGCGTCATCACAAAAATCATGGCCTGCATGTCGGATTTTAGTTCGCACCCCATGCCGGTGGCTTGTTGCAAGAGCGTCTCAAATTTCTGCATAAAGGCGGAGACATCCTCCCCTTCACCAAGTCTCATGCTGATGAGATTTTGTAGAATGAAGAGACGGTTAGCAAGTGAGGAGGACTGAAATACCTTGCCAAGTTTGGCGTATGCCGCGGCTGCCACTGTACAACCGCTGATGTGTGAAAGGACTGAAGGTTGCATGGAGGATACAAGAATGGCGAGAGCCTTCTTGTTGAGCTTGACCCATGCCACAAGGTCAGTACCCTCCTCCTTTGGTGCTGGGATAGTTCCGTCAAAATATCCTAGCAGATCTCTGTCATCCATGATGATCTCAAACTGCCACTTCCAGAGCGCAAACCCCTCTCCATCAAATTTGAGGATGGGTGAATGATTCCCTGGTTTCCCTGTCCCTACCATCCCTACAACTACAACTGCTACAGCTACTGCACCTGTTGTTGATGCCGATAAACCTGTGTTTGAGGCCGCTGTAGGCTATTGGTGAGAAGAGGCAACTGCTTCCCCTGTTCACGTTGACCATTGCAAGCAGATGTAGGCTGATGTACGCTGATGTAGGCTGATGTCAGCTCCCAAGGTAGAAAGGTGCAGATGTGTTGCATTCCCCTCCTGGTGATGTTGCCCTGCAAACAGAGAAGTTGGGTGAGAGCGAAGGCGCTCTCACTGCTTGTGACCTTAGCGGTTGCGTGCGTGAAACTTCCCTAACCAGAGGAGTGGGCCCATAACCCTTTGTTAGCTACTGAGCTAACCACCTCTGGCAGAGAAGCCGCGAAACCAAAAAAGCTCACAAAGCGTTTTAGGCCTTCTTCCTTTGTTGACATGTGTCATGCACCCCAAACTTAATCAGGCCTAACGCCTTAGCATTACATCTCAAGAAGAGCTCAAGTCGTCAATACACAAGAGAGCATCAAGCAAGGGTTAATTGATTAGCATGCAAGACAAGTCCTTTTGTAGCTGTCTGTCCAGTCCTAGAACTCAAAAGCACATTCCTGGGAAGTGGCCTGAACCAGCCACGTCACCAATAGACTTGCACTGTGGGCTTGACACATAAGCATCCTAGTGTCAAGGTGACAGACCAACCATGTAACATTCAAGAAGCTACGGACTTTCTTTCTTAGAAGCTTCCACAGCAAAAAAGATGTGCATTGGGCCGGGATTGAACTCGTGACCTCTCACTTGGCAAAATCAACAAAATGGCCAAGGTAACCACTCACCCATATGGTGTACCCACAGGTCATATCTCACATGAGAGAGAGCATAGTTGAGTCACATCACAACGGATCCGGGGGTCATACCTCCACAAGGGGCAGAGCATTCCTGATCCATCCTACAATACTGAATAAGGTGCAAAAACAATCAACAAAGACAACTGGAGCAAGCCCAAGACAACTGGAACAAACCCAAGACAACCAGATAAAGGCCAAGAGAGCTGGAGAAATTCTAAGACAACTAGAGCAAGCCCAGGACAACTAGAGCAACCCCGATATAGCTGAAGAAAGGCCTAGACAACTGGAGCACGTCCAAGAAGGTTGGAGTAAGGCCAAGACAACTGGAGCAAGCCGAGGACAGTTGAAGCAAGCCTAAGGCAACTGGAGCAAGCGTAAGGCAACTGGAGCAAGCCCAAGACAATTGGAGCAAGCCCAAGACAACTAGAGCAGACCCAAGACAACTGGAGCAAGAACAAGACAACTGGAGCACGTATAAGAAAACTGAGCAGGCCCAAGACAAATGAAGCAATTCCAAGACGACTTGAGCAAGGCCAAGAAAACAGGAGCAAGCTCAAGACAACTAGAGCTAGCCCAAGTCAGCAGGAGCAAGTTCAAGAAAACTTGAGCAAGTTCAAGAAACCTTGAGAAAAGTCAAGACAACTGGAACAAGGCCAAGACAACTAGAGAAAGCCCAAGACAACTAGAGCAAGACCAATACAACTAGAGCTTGCTTAAGACAACAGGAGCAAGCCCAAGACAGCTGGAGCAATCCCAAGACAACTAGAGAAAGCCCACGACAACTGGAGCAAGGCCAATACAACTAAAGCAAGCCCAAGACAACTGGAGCAAGCCAAAGACAACTGGAGTGTTCCCAAGACAACTGGAGCAAGCCCAAGACAACTGGATCAAGTCCAAGACAACTGAACCAAACCCAAGACAGCTGGAGTAGTCCCAAGACAACTGGAACAAGCCCAAGACAACTGGAGCAAGCCGAAGAAAACTGAAGCAAGCGTAAGAAAACTGGAGCAACCCCAAGCTAAGTAGAGCAATCCCAAGACAACTGGAGTAAACCCAAGAAACTTGGAGGAATTGGAAGAGAACTGGAGCAAGTCCAAGACAACTGGACCAAGGCCAAGACAAGTGGAGCGAGCCCAACAACTGGACCAAGGCCAAGACATCTGGAGCAAGCCCAAGATAGCTAGAGCAAGGAAAAGAAAATAGGAGAAAGCCCGAGACAACTGGAGGAAGACTATGTCAACTGGAGCAATGCCAATGCAGTTGGAACAGAGCCAATACAACTTGTGCCAAGTCCAAGATGACTGGAGCAAGGCGAAGACAACTGGAGAAAGGCCAACACAACTGGAGCAGGCTTAAGAAAACTGGAGCAATCGCAAGCAAACTGGTGGAAGGCCAAGAAAACAAAAGCAAGGCCAAGACAACTGGAACAAGGCCAACACAACTGGAGCAAGGCCAAGACAACTGGAACAAGCCCAAGGAAACTTGAATAAGCCTAAGAGAATTGTAGTGAGGCCAAGACAACTGCAGCAAGCCAAAGATAACTTGATCAAGGCCTCGAAAACAAGAGAAGGGCTAAGACACCTTAAGCGAGCTCAAGACAACAAGAGCAAGCCCAAGGAAACAGGATCAATCTTAAGACAACTGGAGCAAGGTCAAGGAAACTGGAGCAAGGCGAAGACATCTAGAGCAAGGCCAAGACAACTGGAGCAAGCCCAACAACACTGGACCAAGTCCAAGACAACTAAAGAAATTCCAAGATAACTTGACCAAAGCCAGGACAAGTGAAGCACGACCAGGAAAAACGGAGCAAGGGAAAGACAACCGGTGCGAGCCTAATACAACTAGAGCAAGCCCAAGACAACTGGAGCAAAGCCAAGACAACTGGTGCATGTCCAAGACAACATCAGCAAGCCCCAAGACAAGTGAAACAAGCCAAAGACAAATGGAACAAGCCCAAGAGAACAGGAGCAAGCCGAAGACAACTGGAGCAAGCTCAGGACAACTGGAGAAAGCTTAAGAAGACTAGAACAAGTTCAAGATAACTTGAGAAAGGTCAAGGCAACTGGAGCAAGGCCAACAAAACTGGAGCAAGCCAGGACAACAAGAGCATGCCAAAGACAACAGGAGCAAGGCCAAAAGAAGTGGAGCAAGCCCAAGACAATTGGAGAAAGGCTAAGACAACTAGAGCAAGCCCAAGAGACCTTGAGCAAGCCCAAGATAACAGGAGCAATACACCTGGAGCAATTCCAAGACAACAAGAAAAAGTCCAAGACAATTGGGGCAAGGCCAAGACAACTGGAGCAATCCGAAGGCCACTGGAGCAAGCGTAGACAAATAGAGCAATCCCAAAAAAACTGGAGCAAGCCCAAGACAACTGGAGCAAGCCCAATACAACTGGAGCAAGCCCAAGACAACTGGAGCAAACCCAAGACAAAAAGAGTAAGCCCAAGACAACTGGAGCAAGGGCAAGACAACTGGTTCAAGCCCAAGAAAACTAGAGCAAGCCTAAGACAACAAGAGAGTGACCAAGACAACTGAGGCAAGACCAAGACAACTGGAGCAAGTCTAAGGAAATGTGGGAAATCCCAAGACGAATGGAGCAAGCCCAAGATAACTGTAGCAAGCCCAAGACATCTAGAGCAATCCCAAGACAACTTGAGCAAGCCCATGATAACTAGAGCAAGCCCAAGACAACTGCAGCAATGCCAAGACAAATGGGGTAACCCAAAGACAATTTGAACAAGCCCAAGACAGCCGGAGCAAGCCCAAGACAAATGGAGCAAGGCCAAGACAACTCGAGGAATCCCAAGACAACTGAGGTTGCCCAAGAAAACTGGAGCAAGGCCAAGACACTTGGAGCAAGCCCAAGACAACTGGAGTATAGCCAAGATAACTGGAACAAGCCCAAGACATTTGGAGCAAGCCCAACACAACTGGAGAAAGTCAAAAGAAACTGAAGCAAGACCAAGATGACTGCAGCAAGCCCAGGAAAGCTGGAGCAAGCCCAAGACAACAGGAGCAAGCCCCAAAAAAATGGAGCAAGCACAAGAGAACTGGAGCACGCCCAACAAAACTGGAGCAAGCCCAAAACAGCTGGGGAAAGCCCAACACAACTAAAGCAATCCCAAAACAACTGAAGCAAGCCCAAGACAACTGGAGCAAGTCCAAGAAAACTGGAGAAAGGCAAAAACAGCTGGAGCAAGAGAAGGACAATTGGAGCAAATCCTACAAAACTGGAGCAAGGCGAAGACACTTGGAGCAAGCCCAAGACAAATTGGTCAAGACCTGGAGCAAGGTCAAGACAGTTGGAGCAAACCCAAGACAACTTGATGAATCCCGAGACAACTGAAGCAAGCCCAAGACAGCAGGAGCAAGCCCGAGTCCATTGGAGCAAGGCCAAGACAACTAGAGCAAGCCCAAGACAAAAGGAGCAAGCCCAAGACAAGTAGAGTAAGCCAAGGACAACTGATGCAAGCCCAAGACAACTGAAGCAAGCCTAAGACACCTAGAGCAAGCCCAAAACAACTGGAGAAAGCCCAAAACAACTGGAGCAGAGCAAAGACAACTGGAGCAAGCCCAAGACGACTGGAGCAAGTCCAAGACAACATGAGCAGACCCAAGAAAACTACAGCAAGGCCAAGACAACTGGAGCAAGCCCACGACAGCTGGAGGAAGCACAAGACAACTGAAGAAAGCCCAAGAAAACTGAAGCAAGGCTAAGACAACTACAGCAAGGTCAAGACAACAAGAGGAAGCCAAAGACAACTATAGAAATCCAAAAACAACAGTACCAGGTCAAATACGACTGGAGCAAGGCCATTACAACTGAAGCAAGGCCAAGACAACTTGAGATAGCCCAAGAGAGCTGGATCAAGACAAAGGGAACAGGAGCAAGGCAAAGAAATTTGGAGATTGCCCAAGAATACTGGAGCAAGCCCAAGAAAACTGGAGCAAGCCCAAGACAATTGGAGCAATTCCAAGACAACTGGAGCAAGCCCAAGACAGCTAGAGGAAGCCCAAGACAACTGGAGCATGCCTAAGACAACTGTAGCAAGTCCAGTACAACTAGAGCATTTCCAAGACAACTAGAGTGAACATAAGACAATTCGAGAGATTCCAAGGCAACTAAAGCAAGCCCAAGAAAACTAAAGTAAGCCCAAGAGAGTTAGATCAAGCCAAAGATAACTGGAGCAAGTCCAAGACAACTGGATCAAGCCCAGGACAACTGGAGCAAGCCCAAGACAACTGGAGCAAGCCAAAGACAAGTGGAGCAAGACAAAGACAACTGGAGCAAGCCCAAAACAACTGGAGCAAGGGCCAGACAACTTGAGCAAGCCAAAGACAACAGGAGCAAGGACAAGACAATAGGAGCAAGACAAAGACAAATGGAGCAAGGTCAAGACAACTGGAGCAAGGCCATGCAAACTGGAACAAGCCCAAGAAAACTGGAGCAAGCCCAAGACAACTGGAGCAAACCCAAGACAACTGGAGCCAGCTCAAGACGACAGGAGCAAGCCCAAGGCAACTGGAGCAAAACCAAGAAATCTGGATCAAGCCCAAGATAACCTACGCAAGCCCAGGAAAACTGGAGCAAGGCCAAGAAAACTGGAGAAAGCCCAAGACAATTGAAGCAAGCCCAAGAAAATTGCAGCAAGCACAAGACAACTGGAGCAAGTCAAAGACAAATGGAGCAAGTCCAAGACAACTGGAGCAATCCCTAGACAACAGGAGAAATCACAAGACAACTAGAGCAATGCCAAGAAAACTTAAGAAAATCCAAGACAGCTGAAGCAAGCCTAAGACAACTGGAGAAAGACCAAGACAACTGGAGAAAGGCCAAGACAGCTGGAGCAAGGCCAAGACAACTAGAACAGTCAAGAAAACTTGAGCAAGCTCAAGACAACTGGAGCAAGGCCAGGAAAAATGGAGGAAGCCCAAGACAACTGGACGAAGCCCAAGACAACTGAAGAAATCCCAAGACAACTGGAGCAAGCCCAAGACAAATAGAGCAAGCCAAGGAAAACTGGGGGAAGCCAAAGATAACTGGAGCAATCCTAAGAAACCTATAGCGAGTCCAAAACAACTGGAGTAAGCCCAAGACAACTTGAGCAAGGCAAAGAAAATTGGAGCAAGCCCAAGAAAACTGGAGGACACCCAATACAACTTGAGCAGGGCCAAGAAAACTGAAGCAAGGCCAAGACAATTGGAGCAAGCCCAAGACAACTGGAGGAAGCCCAAGACAGTGGAAGCATGCCCAAGACAACTGAAACAGGCCAAAGACAAGTAGAGTAAGGCCAAGACAACTGGAGCAAGCCAGAGAAAACTAAAGAAATCCCAAGACAACAAGAGAAAGTCCAAAACAAGTGGATCAAGACCATGTCAACTTAAACAAGGCCAAGACAACAAGAGCGTGCCCAAGAGACCTGGATCAAGTGAAAGACAATAGGAGCAAGGCCAAGACATTTTGAGCAAGTCCAAGAAAACTAGAGAAAGCCCAAGACAACTGGAGAAAGCCCAAGACAACTGGAGCAAGGGCAAGAAAACTGGAGCAAGCCCAAGAAAACTGGAGCATGTCCAAAACAACTGGAGCATTTCCAAGACAACTCGAGCGAGCCTAAGACAACTAGAGCAAGTCCAAGAAAACTAGAGCAAGCCCAAGACAACTAGAGCAAGCCCAAGAGAATCAGAGCAAACCCAAGATAACTTGATTAAGGCTAAGAAAACTAGAGCAAGCCCAGGACAACTGGAGCAAGGCCAAGAGAACTGGAGCAAACCCAAGACAACTGGAGCAATCCCAAGACAAATGGAGCAAGGCAAAGACGGCTGGAGCAAGGCCAAGCCATATGGAGCAAGCCCAAGTCAACTTGAGCAAGGCCAAGACAACTGGAGCAAACCCAAGACATCTGGAGCAAGCCCAAAACAACTTGAGCAAGCCGTAGACAACTAGAGCAAGCCCAAGACAACTAGATCAAGCTGAAAACTCGAGCAAGCCCAAGACAACTGCAGCAAGCAAAAGACAACAAGAGCAAGCCCGAGACAACTAGAGCAAGGCCAAGAAATCCAGAGCAAGCCCAAGATAACCGGACAAGGCCCGAGACAAATGGAGCAAGTTCAAGACAACTGGATCAAGCCCAAGACAACTGGAGCAAGCCCGATACCATTGGAGCAAGCCCAAGACAACTGGAGCAAGGCAAAGACAGCTAGAGCAAGCCAAAGACAACTGAAGCAAGCCCAAGACAACAAGAGCAAGAAAAAGACACCTAGAGCAAGGCCAAGAAAGCTGGAGCAAGACCAAGACAACAAGAGCAAGGCCAAGAAGTCTGGAGCAATCCCAGGAGAACTGGATTTAGTCCATGTCTGAAAGATAGACTCCGCCATAGGCCACTGCTTGGAAGTAACGAGCTCTCAATAAAGGTTGAGGTCCTAGACCAAACCACCTTGGCAACAGATCATCGGTCAGCCCAACCGTTATAACCGAAAACCAAGTCATCCCCTAATAAAGTGGCGTGTATCACCCGTGTCTAGCTAGCGGAAAGAAGCCATTGCTTGTATGTTGTTCCTGTTCTGCTGTACATACGGTGGATGTTCATCCTGTTTGCCTTCAATTCTGTCGTGCCTTTGCTCTTCTCTCTGATTGCTCTCTCCCTCTTTGTCATCCACTCTTACTTCTCATTCCCCCAATGTTTCACTCCAATGCTCTCGCTCTCTCACTGCACTCCTATCCATTCAAGCTCTCTACTTCAACCTCTACACCTGGAGCAAGCCCAAGAGAACTGGAGCAAGCCCAAGACAACTAGAGCAAGCCGAAGACAACTGGAGCAAGCCCAATAAATTTGCAGCAAGCCCAAGGCAACAGCAGCAAGCCTAAGACAAGACGAGCAAGTCCAAGACAACTGGAGCAAGCCTAAGACAACAGGAGCAAGTTCAAGACAACAGGAGCAAGGCGAAGACAGAAGGAGCAAGGCCAAGACAACTGGAGCAAGGCAAAGACAACTGGAGCAAGCCCAGGACAAATGGAGCAAGGAAAATATAACCAGATCAAGGGAAAGACAACTGAAGCAAGCCCAACTCAACTGGAGCGAACCCAAGTCAACTGGAACAAACCCAAGTCAACTGGAGCAAGGCCAAGACAACTGGAGCAAGGCAAAGACAACTGGAGCAAGGCCAAACCATGCGGAGAAAGGCCACGACAACTGGAGCAAGCCTAAGACAACCGGAGAAAATTCAAGACAACTGAAGCAAGGCCAAGACAACTAGAGCAAGGGGAAGAACACTCGAGCAAGATCAAGACAAGTGGAGCAAGGCCAAGACAACTAAAACAGTCAAAACAACTTGAGCAAGGCCAAAACAACTGGATAAAGTCCCAGAAAACTGGAGAAATTCCAAGACAACTGGAGCAAGGCCAAGACAACACGCGCAAGGCCAAGACAATCAAAGCAAGCCCATGAAAACTGGAGCAATACCGAGACTGCTGGAGCAACCCAAGAAGAACAGGAGCAAAGGCTAGACAACTGGAGCAATGCAAGGACAACAGGAGAGAGCTGAAGACAGCTGGAGCAAGCCCAAGACAGCTAGAGCAAGCCCAAGACAACTGGAGTAATCCCAAGACAACTGGAGCAATTTCAAGACAACTGGAGCAAGCCCAAACAATAGGATCATACCCAAGACAACTGAAGCAAGCCCAAGACAACAAGAGCAAGCCCATAACAATTGGAGCAAGGCCAAGACAATTAGAGCAAGCCCAAGTCAGCCGGAGCAATTCCAAGACAACTGGAGCAAGCCAAAGACACCTGGAGCATGGCCAAGAGACCTGGAGCAAGCCCAAGTCCATTAGAGCAAGGCCAAGACAACTAGAGCAAGCCCAAGACAACTGGAACAAGCCCAAGACAGCTAGAGCAAGCCCAGGACAACTGGAGCTAGCCCAAGACAACTGGAGCAAGCCGAAGACAACTAGAGAAAGCCCAAGACAACTTGAGCAAGCCAAAGACAACTGGATCAAGGCACAGAAAGCTAGAGCAAGCCCAGGACAACTGAATGAAGTTCAAGACAACTTGAGTAGAGCCACGAAAACTGGATCAAGCCCAAGACAATGGGAGGAATCTAAAGAGAACTGAAGCAAGCCTAAGACGAGTAGAGTAAGGCCAAGACAACTGGAGCAAGCCAAAGACAACTAGAGAGATCGCAACACAACAGGAGCAAGTCCAAGACAACTGGAGCAAGGTAAGGACAACTGAAGCAAGGCCAAGACAACTTAAGCAAGCCCAAGAGACCTGGAACAAGGTAAAGACAATACAAGGAAGGCGAAGACATTTGGAGCAAGCCCAAGACAACTGGAGCTCATAACCCTATGTATACATTTTTTTGTGCCCTGTGTGTGGCCGTGGGTGTGCAGTGCATGCGGATCCTACGGTCTGTGGTGATCCACGCTAGACGCCAAGACATTCTCCGACGCACGGCCTCCCTCTCCTTGGCCGCACCGTCATTTGTCTCCCACCGGCCGTCGGCCCATGCCTGCTCCAAGTCCTACTTTGGTCCTTGCACCTATAGTAGATCATAGTGTGAATTTACTTACCAGACCTAGTTGAGACCGTTATGTTGTTGTTTTCTAGGAATAGACTAGGCTTGTTTATTTCCAGCCTAGATTGGCCACTCGAGGGTAGGCGCGGCTAGTGCCGCACCTTTTCCGGGTCAAGGGGCGAGTTCGCCCTCAACCTCGCAGTGCGCCGGCGAGCTTCGCTCGCCGGCCGATGGGTGAGGCTCGACTAGCGAGCCCCACCCGTAAGAGTAGAGTGACTTGTTACTCAGATACTTGTACTTTTTTCCACTTGTGCAAAACTAGATCTAGAGATTTCATGGCCGTTTCACCACCGTTTGACGCGCCGTTTGTTGCGTTGGAACTGTAGAAAAATCCTCATGGTATCAGAGCTGTGTCCAGGGCCTAAAGCGCGAGAGAGCTGACCGTAGGAGCCGAAAAAGGTGGTGGCCGCCATAGGCACGCAACTTTGGCGAGGGTCAGCGAGGCGTAGGAGAGCGCACAGGCCGCAAGAGAGCGTCGAGCATGTCAAGGGACAGCGCGCGAGGCCAGGGAAGCCTTCTCTCAAGTCAAGAAGGCTTGGGAGAGGGTGGGAGCGATGATTCCTGCGTCCACATCCTCTTTCCGTCACTCCGGAGTGTCCACCCGTGATTTTTGGGTTGGGCAACGTGGCAGGGGCGGCTGGGGTGGCTGTGCAGGGTCTAGCGACTACCCCGGCGGATTTCTGTAGAGCTCTGGGCTCTCGGCAGAAATCTGGGCCCAAAGTGGGCCCGGCGAATTGCTGCCGAAATTTGGCCGGCCCTCTTGTCCTCATCTGAAGGAGAAGGGTGTGTGTTACCGCCTTCCCTGAGGCTAGAGAAGCGCTAGGCATCTTTCCTTGGTCATCATGAGCGAAGTAGAGGGCTGCGGCAATGTCGACCCGGCGGCCGTGACACTCACCGCCGCCGCCATGGTGCAGCTAGGCCTCGGGCAGCGAGAACTCTCTCCCCCAACGCTGGGCAGCCGAAAGTTCCTAGCCTGGAAGGACCTCTTCTTGTCTTCGGCAGCTGAGCATGGGTTGGAGGAGTATTACCTCAACCCTCCGCCGGACGCCACAAGTGATCTCGTGTTGCTCCTTGCCTTCAACGCAGTACTCCGTGCTCTCGTTGATACTCAGCTGCACGCCCTGCGCCATTTCCGCTTCGGAGGGAAGGGTGAAGACCCATCCAACCCCCGCAGTGGCGCACCTCGACCACATGACACTTGGAGGCACCTCTCCACCGGATATGAGGAGCAGGGCATGACCCTTGTGGTGACTCTTCCAGACTGCCTGTGCAACCTGTACCCTAAGCCTGGAGCGCCAATCGCTGAGTACTGGGACGACGCGATGGACATACACCGATGCCTGCTCGGCCTTGGTGCTCCGTGTTCCATCCTGGAGTGGCTGGACGTAGTGCTGCTCCATCTCGGCGCACGGTACAAGGAGTTTCGGCGTGACATCTTTCGTCGCCATCCAGTGGCAGAGATCGAGAGCATCGACCTCTCGACCATCTTCAAGGAACTGCGGAACTACGAATACATTCTGAAGGGTGAAGCGCGTGACATGTTGTCAGCTGCACCGGCCGCATATTCGCACCAGAGCACCTCCACAGCAGCTGCAGCTGCCGCCCATTACACTTATGCGCAGACTGGAGGTTATGGGGGTGGCGGTCAAGCTTCCCCCAGCAGCGGAGGCCGGGGGGGCGGCCGCGGTGGCGGTCGTGGTGGCTGCCGCGGTGGTGGTCATGAGACACAGCGGTGCAGCTACTACAACCAGATGGGGCACTTCTGGCGGAGGTGCCCCACACTCCAACGCCAAATGATGGCGAGGCAGTAGACGCAGCAGCAGCAGTGGCAGCAGCAACAGTGGCAGCATCAGCCTCAGCAGCAACAGTTTTGTCCGGTCTACTTACCACCCAGTCAGCCTGGAGGACCTAACGTTCCCGGACAAAATGCGCTCCCGGCTATGGCAGTAGCCACCATGGGTTTTCCTCCTCAGCAGCAGTACGTGCAGCAGCAGCCGACCCCAGGGCCATTCGCATACCCTGGGCCCTACTATGTTCCGCCATTTGCCGCGGCACCAGTCCCAGTGCCGGAGTGGGCACAGCGCGTGTAAGACACCATGGAGGCCGCGACCGCTAATGACTCTCAGGGGACGCTTCCAGATCTGCACCCACCAGAGCCCTCAGCAACGACTCAGCACCCAGGTCCGCGACTTGGGCACACATATGTGACCACATCGCACACACTGCCCATGCACAAATGGTTGCTTGACACAGCATCCTCACGTCACATGTCTCCGCATCGCCGCTTGTTTGCATCGTTGTACGCTACGCATGATGTGCATGGTGTTTGGACTGGGTCTGGGGAGGTGCTAAGGGTTGAGGGCATCGGGACGGTGGCGCTCCAAGCGCCTGGTGGGGTCATGTGGCTGACTGGTGTCCTGTATGTCCCTCAGCTTAAGGTGAACCTGCTGTTGGGGGGGCAATTAGACAGGCAAGCGTGCATTTCCACACTTATCCGTGATCAGAAGTGCATGCTCTATGGTGCAAATGGGGAACTGCTGGCTGACGGGTTACTGCATGATGACATGTTGTACCGACTGACACTGTTTCCTGCCCTTCCATCAGACCAAGCACAAGCACATGTCATGACCAGTACGGACCCGCAGCACACTTGTCTCTTGCATCGGCGACTAGCACATATCAATACTGAACTGATCACCAAACCGCAGAAACATCAACCTGCTCATGGCCTGAGTCCCCAAGACTGTCCACATGGTTTGAAGGCAACGGCATGCCTAGACTGTCAAGAAGGCAAAGCACACCGACAGAGTTTCCCTGTCTCACAACGAGCAAGCACGAAACCACTGGAACTCGTGCATGCGGATCTCACAGGACCCATGCCAGTCCCCTCGGTGCAGTATGCGACACAGTACCTACTGACACTGACAGACGACTACAGTCGTTTTCGTTGGGCCTTCTTGCTGAAAACCAAAGCTGACGCACAACGCGCAATTATGGAATGGATTCCCTTGGCTGAGAGGCAAACTGGTTGCCCTCTACGCATCTTGCGCACAGACCGGGGTGGTGAATTTCTCGGCCCTCTGGAAACTGAGCTCAAGTCCAAGGGGATTGTGCATCAAACCACAGCACCATACACTCCTCAAGAAAATGGAGTGGCTGAAAGGTGGCATAGAACATTGGGGGACGCACTTCGCACTCTACTGGCCGAGTCGGGTTTGTCCTTTGGGTTCTGGGAAGAGGCTGTTAAGTACATCACCTGGGTCTGGAACCGGGTGCCCCAAGGACCCTTGCAAAAGTCAGTCACCCCATGGGAAAGGTGGTTCAAGCAACGGGCAGATCTACGTCCTGCCCGGGTGTGGGGTACGATGGCATGTGTGTGGTTTGCAGAACCACAATGGAGTCATAAACTGAGTCCACGCGGCCGATGGTGTGTCTTCATGGGAGTCTCACATGCTTCAAAAGCATGGAGGTTTTGGGATCCCGTTCATCATTCATTTGTTGAGAGTCGGGATGCCTCATTCTTGGAGCACATGCCATACAGGGTCTTCAAGACTCTGAAGCAGGTACCAATACTCACAATCCTTGACCGATACCCAGAGTATGTCAGTGTTCCAGTCTTTGTCCCTGTTGCCACAGTGCAGTCCAACCAACCGCAGTCCACAGAACTGCCGGGTGATGCTCATGAGGTGTCATCTAGCTCCACCGACACTCACACAACTCCAGATGCACCGACGTCGCACACTGTGCCAGGCATAGATACTGCCTCACAGCCCGACCCTGTCCGCCGATTGCAACGTAATGTGGCAAGAGTCAACTACAGACAGTTCTATCACACCGTCGGTCCAACTAGTCTTGACACTCCTCTCACGGAACCAGTGACGGTTGAAGAGGCAAGGAATCGCCCTGACTCTATGGAGTGGGAGAAAGCAATGGCTGACGAGTTGAACGCCCTGCTTGAGCATGGTGTTTACGATCTCTTCCCACTCCCACCTGGACGGAAGGCAATTGATTTGAAGTGGGTGTACAAGGTCAAGAAGAACCTGTATGGTCTTCTTGAGAAATATAAGGCACGCCTTGTGGCCAAGGGATTTCACCAAGTACCTGGTCAAGACTTTACAGACATGTATGCCCCAGTAGGCAAGTACACCGCGAGTCGTGTCCTGCTTGGGGTTGCCGCTCACGGGGACTGGGAGATTCATCAAATGGACGTGAAAAATGCCTTTTTGAATGGCCCCTTGGAAGAGGAGCTGTATGTCAAACAACCACTGGGCTTCGATGATGGCACTGACCGGGTGTGGCTTCTGCTGAAAGCTCTGTATGATTCTGTTGTGTCTTCACTCTTCTCGCCAATCGCTCTCTCCCTCTTTGTCATCCACTCTCACCTCTCATTCCCACATCGTTTCACTCTGACACTCTCGCTCAATCACTCCGTCTTCTCACCTCTACACAACAACCCCGAGCTTCTATCGACCATGTTCTGTCAGTGCACTCCTGTCCATTTGAGCTCTCTACTTCAACCTCTACACCTGGAGCAAGCACAAGACAACTTGAGCGAGCCCATGACAACTAGAGCAAGCCCAAGACAACTTGAGCAAGCCAAAGACAAGTGGAGCAAGCCTAAGACAAGTGGAGCAAGCCAAAGACAACAAGAGCAAGTCCAAGACAACTAAAGCACGGCCAAGACAGCTGGAGCAAGGCAATGAAAACTGGAGCAAGGCTAGACCAAGTGGAGGAAGGCCCAGACAACTAGAGAAAGACCAAGAAAACTGGAGCAAGCCAAAGAAAACTGGAGCAACTTCAAGACAAATACAGCAAGGCCAAGACAACTGAGAAAGACCAGGAACACTGGAGCAAGCCCAAGAAAACTTGAGCAAGGCCGAGACAGCTAGAAAAGAAACGAGCACCGGAGAAAGGCCAAGACAACTGAAATGCTCACACACCTAGAGCAAGGCCAAGACAACTGGAGCAAGGCCAAGACAACTCAAGCAAGGCCAAGACAACCAAAGCATGCCAAGGAGAACTGGAGCAAAGGCTAAGATAGCTCGAGCAAGCCCAAGGAAACTTGAGCAAGGCCAAAACAATTGGAACAAGGCAAGGACAGCTGGAGCAAGGCAAAGACAACAGGAGCAAAGCCAACACAGCTGGTGCGAGGCCCGGACATCTGGAGCAAGGCCAAGACAACTAGGGCAAGGCCTATACAACTGTAGCAAGCCCAAGACAACTGGAGCATACCAAATACAACTAGAGCAAGGCCAAGACAACAGTAGCAAGCTCAAGACAACTGGAGCAATGCTAAGACAACGGGAGCAAGGCCTTGACAACTGGAGCAAGACCAAGACAACTGGAGAAAGCCCAAGACAACTAGAGCAAGCCCAAGACAACTGGAGCAAGCCCACAACAACTGAATCAAGGCCAAGACATCTGGAGCCAACAAAAGACAACTGGAGCAAGGCCAAGACAACTAGAGAAAGCCCAAGACAACTAGAGCAAAGCCAAGACAACTGGGGCAAGCCAAGAACAACTAGAGCAAGGCCAAGACCACTGAAGAGAGCCCAAGACAACTGGAGTAGGGCCCGTGCAATTGTAGCAAGTCCAAGACAACTTGAGCAAGGCCAAGACAAGTGGAGCAAGGCCAAGACCACTGAAGCAAGCCAGAGAAAACTCGAGCACGCCCAATACAAGTGGGGGAAGTCCAATACATCTGGAGCAAGGCCCACACAACTGGAGCAAGTCGAAGACAACTTCAGCAAGGCCAAGACAAGTGGAGCAAGGCGAAGACCACTGAAGTAAGCCTGAGTTGATTGGAGCAAGGCAAAGAAACCTGGAGCAAGGCGAAGACAGCGAGAGCAAGGCCAAGACAATTGGAGCACGGCAACGACAACTGGATCAAGGCCCAGACCACTGGAACAAGGCCAACAAAACAAGAGCAAGTCCTAAACACCTGGAGAAAGCCCAATACAACTGGAGCAAGGGGAAGACAACTGGAGCAAGCCCAAGACAACTGGAGCAAGCCAAAGACATCTGGGGCAAGCTTAAGACAATAGGAGCAAGCCCAAGACAACTTAAGCAAGGCAAAGACAACTAGAGCAAGGCCATGACAAATAGAGCAAGGTCAAGATAACTGAAGCAAGCCCAAAGTAACTCGAGCAAGCACTACACAACTGGAACAAGCCCAAGACAACTTAAGCATGGCCCAGACAACTGGAGCATGGCAAGCCAACTGAAGCAAGTACAGGACAAGTGGAGCAAGGCCAAGACAACAGGAGCAAGGCAAAGACAACTGAAGCAAGGCCAAGACATCTGGAGCAAGCCCAAGAAAACTGGAGCAAGCCCATAACAACTGGAGCAAGGCCAAGATAACTGGAGTGATGCCAAGACAAATGGAGCAAGCCCTTGACAACAGGAGCAAGGCCAAGACAACTAGAGTAAGGCTAAGACAAATGGAGCAAGCCCAAGACAACTGGAGCAAAGCCAAGACAATTGGAGCAAGACCAAGACAACTAGAGCAACCCAAAGACAATTGGAGCAAGCCCAAGACAACTAGAGCACCTCCAAGGCTGCTGTAACAAGACCAAGACATCTGGAGCAAGCCCAAGACAACTGGACCAAGGGCAGAACAACTGGAGGAAGCCCAAGAAAAATAAAGCAAGCCCAAGATAGCTGGAGCAAGCCCAAGACAACAATAGCAAGCCCAAGAAAACAGGAGCAAGGCCAAGACAATTTGAGCTGGCCAAGACAACTCGAGTAAGCCCAAAACAACTAGAGCAAGCCCAAGACAACTTGAGCAAGGCAAAGACAACTGGAGCAAACCGAAGACAACTGAATCAAATCCAAGAAAAGTAGAGGAGGGCCAAGACAACTTAAGTAAGGCCAAGACAACTGGAGCAAGCCCAAGACAACTGGAGCAAGCCAAAAACAACTAGAGAAAGTCCAAGACAGCTGGAGCAAGACCAGGGCAACTGGAGCAAGCCAAAGACAACTGGAGAAATTCCAAGACAACTGGAGGAGGGCCAAGACAGTTGAAGCAAGGCCAAGACAACTGGAGCAAGCCCAAGATAACTGGAGGAAGCCCAAGACAACTGAAGCCAGCCCAAGATAACTGGAGCAAGCCTAAGACAAATGAGTTTAACCCAAGACTACTCGAGCAAGCCCAACAAAAATGGAGCAAGTTCACGAAAACTGGAGCAAGGCCAAGACAACAAGAGCAACTCCGAGACAAGTGGAGCATGCCGAGATAACTGGAGCAAGTCAAAGACAACATGATCAAGGCCAAACAACTGGATCAAGCCCCAAACAGCTGGAGCAAGCCTCAGATAACAAGATCAAGCCCAAAACAACTGGAGCATGCCCAAGACAACTAGAGCAAGCCCAAACCAAGTGGAGCAAGACCAAGACAACTGGAGCATACCTAAGACAACTGTGCTAAGCCAAAGACAACTGGAGCATGGCCAAGCCAACTGGAGCAAGCCCAAGAAAACTGGATGAAGTCCAAGACAACTGGAGCCATCCCGAGACAAGTAATGCAAGCCCAAGAGAATTGGAGTGAGACCAAGATAACTAGAGAAAGCCGAAGACAACTAGAGCAAGCCCAAGACAAATGGGAAAAGGCCAAGAAAACTGGAGCAAGCCCAAGAGAACTGGAGTAAGCCCAAGACAACTAGAGCAAGCCCAAGACAAGTGGAGCAAGGTCATGACAACAGGAGCAAGCCAAAGACAAATGGAGCAAGGTCAAGATAGCTGGAACAAGGCCAAGCCAACTAGAGCAAGCCCAGGACAACTAGAGCAAGGCCAACATACTGGAGCAAACCCAAGTAAACTGGATCAAGCCCAAGACAACTGGAGCAAGCCCAAGAAAACTGGAGCAAGCGCAAAACAAATGCAGCAAGGCCAAGACAACTGGAGCAAAGCCAAGAAATTTGAAACAAGCCCAAGACAACTGGAGCAAGCCAAAGACAACTGGAGCAAGTCGAAGACAACTGGAGCAAGCCCACGACAACTGGAGCAAGGCAAAGACAACTGGAGCAAGCCCAAGACAACTTGAGGAAGGCCAAGAAAACTGGAGCAAGTCCAAGATAAACGGAGCAAGCTCAAACAATTGGAGCAAGGCCAAGACACCTAGAGCAAGCTCAAGACAACTGGAGCAAGCCCAAAACAAGTGGAGCAAGCCCAAGAAAACCGGAGCAAGGCAAAGACAGTTGGAGCAAGCCCAAGACAACTGGATCAAGCCCAAGATAACTGGAGGTAGCCCAAGACAACTGGCGCAAGCCCAAGACAAGTGGGGAAAAGCCAAGACAACTTAAGAAAATCCAAGAAAGGTGGAGCAAGCCCAAGACAACTTGAGCAAGCCCAACACAACTTGAGTAAGGCAAAGACAGCTGGTGCAAGGCCAACAAAACTGGAGCAAGGCCATCAAGTCTGGAGCAAGCCCAAGAGAACTGGAGTAAGTCTTTTTCTGAAAGATCGACTCCAACAGAGGCCACTGCTCGGAATTACCAAGCTCTCAATAAAGGTTCAGGTACTAGACCGAACCATCTTGGCAACGGTCCATCGGTTTTCCGGACTGTCATGACCGACAATCAATTCATCCCCTCATAATGTAACAACTGTCACCCGCGTCCGACTTGCGGAAAGAAGCCATTGCTTGCAGGTTTATCATGTTCTGCTTTGAATACAGTGGATTTTCATTCCCACCACGTTAGCTCAGAACAGTGTGTTCATCCTATTCACCTTCGGTTCCACTGTGTCTTTCCTCTTCTTGCTGATCGCTCTCTCCGTCTTTTTCATCCACTCTCATCTCTCCTTCCCACATCATTTCACTTTAGTTCTCTTGCTTTGTCACTCCATCCCTTGACCTCTACACATCAACTCCAAACTTCCATTATCCACGTTCTCTCACCGCACTCGAGTCCCTTGTAGCTCTCTTCTTCACCCTCTACAACTGGAGAAATCCCAAGACAATTGGAGCAAGTCCAAGACAACTAGAGCAAGCTCAATACAACTGGAGCAAGCCCAAGACAACCAGAACAAGCCCAATACAATAGGAGCAAGCCTAAGACAACTGGAGCAAGGCCAAAACAGCTAGAGCAAGGCCAAGACAACTGGAGTAAGGCGAAGACAACAAGAGCAAGCCTAAGACAAATTGAGCAAGGAAGAGACAACTCGATCAAGGTGAAGACAACTGGAGCAGGCCCAAGACATCTGGAGCAAGCCCAAGACAACTGGAGCAAGGAAAAGACAACTGGAGCAAGGCCAAACCAACTGGAGGAAGGCCATGAAAACTGGAGCAAGGCCAAGACAACTGGAGCAAGCCCAAGACAACTGGAGCAAGACCAAAACAACTGAAGAAAGGCCAAGAAAACTTGAGCAAGGCCAAGAACACTAGAGCAAACCCAAGACAACTGGAGCAAGGCCAAGACAACCAGAGTAAGGCAAAGACAACTGGAGCAAGCCAAGACAACTGGAGAAAGCTCCAAACAACTAGAGCAAGGCCAAGACAACTGGAGCAAGGCCGAGACAACTGGAGCAAGGGAAAGAAAAACAAAGCGAGCCCATGACAACTAGAGCAAGGCCAAGACAGCTGGAGCAAGCCTAAGGCAACCAGAGCAAGTCCAAGACAATTTGAGCGAGGAAACAACAACTTGATCAAGGCTCAGTCAACTGGAGTAAGCCCAGGACACTTGAAGCAAGGCCAATACTTCTAGAGAAAGGCCACGACAACTGGGGCAAGCCAAAACCAACCAGTGTTGACTTCGGGGTCCGATGTGATGGGATCACATCAGCCGCGTCACCGCAGACCACCTCGATGGGGCATAGATGTGGCCCGCGGACAAGTTTTGCACAAAACCACCTTTTAGGCACTCAGACTGACACATACCAGTCGTAGCGAGGATTCCCGCAGGTGACATTATTTTGCAGGAGACTTCCGGCTCAAACATCGTGTAGTGCACTGTTGTACAGTAATACCCGTCTACTTCACATTATCTTTGCATCTGACCATGCATTGGACCTAGTGAGGTGGACACTTGCTAGGGTATCATGACCAATGGGAGGTCAACAAACAGCAAATCCGCCCTGCCTTGTTTTCGCGTCCATCAAACTCTGCCATGCTGGCAGATTGAATGATGGATTCATGCAGCCCATCCGACATTGCCTTGCTGGAAAAAGTTGTCCTTGTCGATGCGATCTGCACATGCGATCCCCCCTCCCCCCATCGATGCCCTTGTGGACTGTTGTGTATGACGATAGCCCACAACCAGTCACCTCTTCTACTCGTTCAGTCATGCGCAACCGATGTCTTTGATGGGTACCAGCACTTAGGCTCAGCGCCGCAAGGCCACTTTGGTTTTGCAGCACAGTAGCACCTCCACCATGCCTCCTATGCATTGGGCAGCGGTGCCCACATCCACCTCCAGCTCGACCATGGGCACTGGGTCATCTGGAGGTGCCTCTTCCTCTCACCTCCCGCTGGCACCAAAATATTCACCCGCCCCGGTGCGCCAGCTCCAAGGGGACTTTCTCACTCTTGCTCTCTCTCACCACTGCCTACCAGTCCCGACATGCTCCAAGAAGTCAAGTTTCTACCGTGGCTCGTGTGGTGTGACCCTGAGCGGGACGTGTGACCGCATCCGAGGTCACTTTGGTGAGACGAATGGCAATGTTCAGGTCTGTGAGCATCCGCCGCCTCTTGCACAGGATGCTCTGGGTCTTGAGCGGAAACCACGTCCACCTGCTGGATGGAAGCTGGCAGATGGCCGCCTGTACAACGGGCAGGGAACCAGAAGGGGGTACTAGCTCTAAGCCTGTGGCATGGGGCCAGCTTTTTTAGGAACGCCAGTGGGCAGTAGCTCTTGAGCGGGCCGGACTGCCTCTGGACGATGACAGTGACGGCCTTTGGCTCCTGGTACCAGCCATGGCAACCCGGCACGACGTAGCAGAGGAGCAGCAACAACAGCCACAAATGTGTCCCGCCATCCGTGCCACTCTAACCACCAGCAACCTCATGTAGACCAGCGTGCGGCCTCATTGTGACAAGGCTGCCAACTCAGCATACCAGATGGCTATTGTGAAGCTGATGGCCGGGGGTGCATTGCCCGTCAGCTCCTGCCGGATGAACTTGCTCAATGAGGTGGTGCGCACTGCTCGGCTCACCACCCCTACCTTCCACCTTCCTGCTCAAGGCAGTGTCGTGGGCGACATACTTCCACGGCTGGACCGGAAGCTGGAGGAGCTGGACTCGCCCCTGAAGCAGATGTGGACCATCTACTGCGTGACACTCGCGGTGGACGAGTTGGCGGATCTCTAGCAGTGATCTATCTACAACTGCATGGCCGTGAACGCAAAGGGTGCATACCACGTCTTCAGCCATGATGCAAGTGGCCTCACCCGCAATGCTAAGCACGTCGCCACGATGATTGAAGTGGACATTGAGGCTGTTAGCGTAAAGAACATTGTCTGCGTCGTTTGCGACAACACAAGTGTGAACAAGGACGTTGACGACCTCAAAGGGAAGTACCCCTCTGTGCTGTGGCAGGGCTGTTTTGCCCATAATGTGGATTTGGTCATGAAGGATCTGCGCAAGTCAGAGTGGGGAGCGGGAATCATGGCACGTACTGAGAAGGTGGTGAACTTTTTCAAGAACAATTACATTCTCTACAACTGGCTGAAGCAGATGTTTTGGGGCCAGGTATTGCTGCCACAGTCAACCACGCAATTTGTGTTCGTGCACATTGTGTTGCGGGGGCTATTGGACATACGTCCTTTTCTGCTCAAGCTGGTAAACGCCAGCACATGGGCAGATATAGGTGCCCAGAGGGATGGGGTCGGAAGAAACGCGTGCGCAAAATTGTTCGGCGCAAGGTTTTCTGGCTTCCGGTCAGGCAGCTGCATGACCTGCTTACTCCCCTTGTCACGGTGTTGTGCATTCCAGACCATCCAGGTGGTGCTACTGGGGAGATTTAGGAGGGCTTGTTGGATTGCATGGAGGACCTCAAAGCACTCGCAGTGGGCAAGGCATGCAAACCAGCACGTGTTGCTGCGCAGCATGTGAAGTTGGCAATGGAGCTTCTGTCCACCCGTTGGATGAAGGACATGTCGTGCCCCTCGTATACTGCAGCACGGCGTTTGCACCCCACTCACTTTGGGAATGATCTCAGTGCTGATGTGTCCATGGTGCAAAGTTGGGAGCAGGTAGTCGAGGCATTGGTGCTGGAGCAGCACCATTCTGAGCTGGCCCGCGAGTTGGAGGCGTTCCAGCTGGGGAGGGTGACAGTGGAAGTCACTCCCATTGCCACAAAGCGGCTCTCGGACAAAGCAAGAGCTGTTGTTGTAAGAGTACTTGCCAAGACGCTGCAACCCTATGAGTGGAACTCAACACCTCGCCCACCTGTCCAACCTCCGTGCACGTGCCATCAAATTTCTTGCTCAGCCATGCTCCTCCTTGGATTGTGAGCGTGTCTTCTCCACCCACCAGTTGATCCACACAGCCCGCTGGAACAGACTGCATGTGAGTACGCTGCAGATGCTCGTTTGATTCAGCATTTGGCTGTGGAAGAACTACAATGCAGATGGCTGCCGCAGCTGCAGTATGCTGTCATTTGAACAGCCAGAAGATTCAGAGAGTGAAGATGATGGAGACATAGTTGAGGAGCTGCCGGAGGAGGAGGACGGTGGAAGGCAGAGGGGGGAGGAGAACGAGGATGATGAGTTGGAATACGAGGAGGTTTTGTGGAGGGAGAGGAGAAGGAGGGTGCAGGGGAGCAGCAGCAGCAGACGCAACAGCCGGCCATAGTCTATGCCCACCCGGAGGATGGGTCATTTTACTCCAGGAGCGTGTGCACAAGGGCGGAGGTTGAGGTGTTTGCAGTGGCAGGGCAGCAGCATCAGGTTCCCAGCAGGATACAGGAGCAAAGACAGAGGGAGAAGAGGCTGATAATGAGGAAGAGGGGATGGGATGGGGCTGAGGATGAGGGTGGGGATGAAGTGGATGGGGAAGGGGATGGAGATCCTGGGGACAATGGGGCAGGAAGGAGGGTAACTGGCAGTACTGCAGCTGGAGGTACTAGGAAGAAGGGGAGTGGCAGTGGGAGTGCTAGGAGTGCTGGTGGGAATGTTGGGGTGGGTTCCAAGAAGGCAGCCAGGATGGGGACTAGCACACCTACCGCTGAGAAAACCAGTAAGCGCTCTAGGAGCTCTGATGACTAGTGGGCTTAGGCACCCATTGCTCTTGAAGCATGATTAACAATGTTGCTTTTTCCATTTGTGCTCCCTTGCATGACCTCTATGGTTCAAGTCAGCATCATGTGTTGAACTAAGTGCAATTCTAGTGTGAAATTCTAGCAAAGATGCAATTGTACACTGCAATTGTTGAAACTACAGTATGTGTGAATGAAATGTGAGTCCCTGTCACACTTGCCACATGCTTATTAAAACAAGTGAGCATAACAAATCATGCCTGTGTGAGGGAGTCATGATATGTTAGAAATTACATTGTTGATAAAGAATTCCATAGCCAGGAAAAACCAGGCACTAAGGTGTCATAGCCTCTTCTCCCCCCCTTCCCCACAACCGGGGTACCGTATTGGCCGATGTGGCAATAGATAACATCGATGTGTCGCGGTGTACATCGATCTACCGTTGTTCAAGGGGCCCAGGTCAACACTGAAAACAACAACAGCAAGCCCAAGACAACTAGGGCAAGGCCAAGACAACTGAAGCAACACCAAGAAAACTGGATCAAGCTCAAGACAACTAGAGCAAGGCCAAGTAAGCAGGAGCACGGCATTGACAACTGGATCAAGGCCAAGACAACTAGAGCAAGCCCAAGACAACTGGAGCAAGCCCAAGACAGCTCGAGCAAGCCCACGATACCTGGAGCAAGGCCAAGACAACTGGATTAAGGCCAAGACAACTAGAGCAAGGCCAAGACAACTGGAGAAATCCCAAGATCACTGGAGCAAGCCCAAGAAAGGCCAAGACAACTGGAGCAATCCCAAGACAACTGGAGAAAACACAAGACAACCAGAGCAAGGCCAAGACAACTGAAGAAAGCCCTAGACAACTAGAGCAAACCCAAGTCAACTGGAGCAAGCCCAAGACAACTAGAGCAAGGCCCAAACAGCTGGAGCAAGTCCAACACAACCGGCGCAAGGCCCAAACAACTGGAGCAAGGCTAAGACCACTGAAGCAAGGCCGAGACATCTGGAGCAAGGCAATAACAACTAGAGCAAGTCCAAGACAACTGGAGCAAGCCCAAGACAGCTAGAGAAATTCCAAAACAACTGGAGGAAGGCCAAGACAGCTGGAGCAAGGCTAAGAAAATTTGAGCAAGCCCAAGAGAACTAGAGCAAGCCCATGAAAACTGGAGCAAGGCCAAGACAACTGGAGCGAGGCCAAGGGAACTAGAGCAAGCCCAAGACAAAGGGAGCACGGCCAAGACAACTAGAGCAAGGCCAAGACAGCAAGAGCAAGGCCAGGACACCTGGAGCAAGACAAAGACAACTGGAGCAAGCCCAAGACAATTGGAGTAAGACCAATACAAGTGGAGCAAACCCAAGACAACAGGAGAAAGGCCAAGAAAACTGAAGCAAGCCCAAGAAAACTGGAGCAAGGTAAAAACAATTGCAGCAAGCCCAAGACAACTGGAGCAAGGCCAAGAAAACTGGAGCAAGCCCAAGACAACTGGAGCAAGCCCAGAACAACCGGAACAAGACCAACACAACTGGAGCGAGCCCAAGACAACTAGAGAAAGGCCAAGATAGCTGGAGAAATCCCAAGACAACTGGAGCAAGGCGAAAACAAAAGGAGCAAGCCTAAGACAACTGGAGCAAACCCAAGACAACTGGAGCAAGCCGAAGAAAACTGGAGCAAGCCAATGACAACTGGAGCAACCCCAAGACAGTTTGAACAAGGCCAAGAAAACTGGAGCAAGCCGAAGACAACTGGAGCAAGGTCAAGACAACTAGAACAAGGCTAAGACAACTGGAGCAAGGCCAAGACAACTGCAGCAAGCCCATTTCAACTTGAGCAAGCCCAAGACAACTGGAGCAAGGCAAAGACCATTATAGAAAGTTCAAGACAACTGGAGCAAGGCCAAGACAACTCGAGCAAGGCCAAGAAAACTGGAACAAGCTCAAGACAATTGGAGGAAGCCCAAGACAGCTGGAGCAAGCCCAAGACAACTGGAGGAAGCAAAAGAAAACTAGAGCAAGGCCAAGATATTTAGAATAATGGAGGCAGCTGATTGAGCAACGGCAAAAGCAGGCAGAAGCAATGCGACATGCAAGAGCAAGGAATAGTGACAATGAGAGTGAAGAACCATGAGTAGGGGCGAGGAGTTAGTCGCATAATCCGGATTGAAGAGTAGGAGGCCAAGTTAGATCGAAGAGGTGCACAGGTCAGTGGTGATAGAAAACTGGAGTGAAGTGTGTGGGATTGATGGGGCGAGTGATGCACTAAGAAGAACTGGGCAAGAGAACGAGAGTAATGAAGCGAAGAGATGTGAAGTTCTGAGCTAAGAGTGGATGGCGATGGAAGAATCAGTGATGAGCGAGTAGAGCAAAGACACGGCGGCGGAAAGTGTGTTCTGGATTGAACTTGAGGGAATGAACAGCCTCTGTATGCATAGAAAGCACGGGACAAAAGCACTATGCGACGGCTTCTTTTTGCTAGCCGGACGCGGGTGACAGACAGTTAGGGGATAACTTGACCGGAGCCCATAACGTTCATGTGACTGGAGGACCATTGGCCAATGTGGTTCAGTCGAGGACCTGAACCGTTATTGAGAGTTTTCAAGGAATTTTTTAAGGGGAAGTGGGTACTCTGTCATATTCATATTGTGACACCTCCCTTCAATCTGACAGATCATCTGGGTGAATAGGTGTGATTCACAACAATGGAGAGTTATATGCTCTGAGTGGGGAGGAAGCAGGACCACATGACTCCCAGATCATCTGGGTATGCATCAATCAGGTCATGGTAGTTCGTGTGCAGTAATGTTTTGAGTTCTCCATGCACTTGCTGATTGACTTCGGTGTAGGCACAAGTTACTTCCTCTTGTGGTCCAAGGTAGAGTGGATCACCAAGGAGACAGTTTGTTACACCGAAGTGCAGGAGGAACTTGGGGAAGAGGAACTTATAGACCTGATCAGCCTATTATTGTGTTTGTCTCCAGCCTTCATAGGGGCCGAAGGAGGGCAAGGGATCAACTTCTCCTGCAAGTGTAGGAAGTCTGGTATGATTGGTACAGGTCTCTTTGATCGATTTTCTCCACCATCCTTGTTGAAGGATTTGATGCCAGAGCATTGGAGTTCTACGGGCTGTTCTGAAGTGATGATGGCAGGAGGGATGTACAACTAGTCGTAGTCGGTTGTAGTCCCCCCCCCCCCCCCCCCCCAACTGAAAGTGGTCTGTTGCAGATCATCAGAGAGATAGCTTCCCCTTTCGAGGTTGTATTTGACTGTTCCATGGAGTAGATTGATGAAGCACTGGCTACTCATTTCCCATCCAATGGCACGAGCAAGGGTGTTAGCTATCCATGTATGTACATTTGCTCCATCTTCAGCTAAAATTTTGAGTTGGAGAGCAGTAACCAGGGAATCTAATGAGTAGGATGAAATGTAGGTGTTGAATATGTTTGCACCTTCATGCACTGTGACAGCGACACTAGCATGTACGTGCATGAGAGCGATAAAGGGACTATGTTGATTGCCTTGTACGTCGATGACCTGATTCCGTGCTCTTCTACAACGCAGCTGCTAGACGATCTCAAGGGGCAGCTGAGTAGCAGGTTCAAGATGAAGGACATGGGTCCTCTTAACTTCTATCTTGGCATTGCCATCAAGCGTGACAGAGCCATATGTACCATCAGCCTGAACCAGACAAAGTACATCGACTCCATCCTCAAACAATATGACATGGCAGATTGCAAGCCTGCCAGCACACCCATGAGCTCAGAGTGCAAGCTCTCCACCTCCATGTCCCCATCCAACGAAGCAGAGAAAACTGACATGTTGGGAATCCCATATCAGTCTGCAGTGGGCAGTCTGATGTTTGCCATGGTCACCACCCGGCCAGATATAGCCCATGCTGTTGGGCAGGTGAGCCGGTTTGTGGCCAAGCCTGGTCCACTGCACTGGCAGGCGATGAAGCCCATCATGCGCTACCTCAAGGGGACGCGGCATGTGGGACTCCAGTTTGGAGGCATCGCTGGATCCGCGTCACTCCGTCTCATGTGCCACACCGACGCTGAGTGGGGAGGCAATATCGACGACAGAAAATCCACCTCCAGCTTTGTGTGTATGCTAAATGGAGGTACTATCAGTTGGGCGAGTCGCAAGCAGGAGTGTGTCTCTCTATCAACAGATAAAACTGAGTACATTGCATTGGTTGAGGTTTATAAAGAGGTGCAGTGGCTTCGCAGCTTGCTCTCTGAGATGAAGGCACCACAGGCATGTTGGCCTGAGGGTGAGTGTGCACCCTGGAGGGTCCCTAGCACTGGCTGATTCACACCACCAACTCTTTTTGGAGAGACTGAAACTGTGGATGCAACTAGTTCCAAGGATGGCAAAAAACTGGTCAGAGATCGAGGCATTAGTTTTGGCCTGAATTCACCGGCAATGTAAACTCTTTTGATCAAGACTCACATGCACTGGCATTTTATAGCCACTGATCGAAGCTTTCCAGAACACCAAAGCATGCCAGATTTGGAGCTTCCTAGCAGATTCTATGGCTTCTAGAGTGGCCCTTGGTAGGCTGTCTTTTTCCCACCTAGGAAGGCATCCCTTCCTCCCTCTAGAAGCTTCTACCCCTTCCTAGATTCCTCAGCTTGCTTCTAGTAGGAGGGAAGGTGTCCAAAAGACCAAGACACCTCTAGATGCCTTGTAGGACAAGTCACCCCTTGTAGAAGGTGTGCCACCTTCGTGGACCCTCACCTGGCCTTCTAGAAACTTAAAGAGGAACTCTAGAGGTTGACCTAGCTCCCTGGCATCTATTTTCCACCTTCCTTGAGGCAGGACAGAAATTCATCTTGTGGGACTTGAACCCAGGCCCCTGCCTCTATAGGTGGACACCATTAACCACTAAGCCACTACGGCTTGTCTTTTTGGTGTTCCTTTTTGGAGTCACACCTGCCATGGTGAGGAGCATCACTCCAACAAGGCAACGGCGACAATCATCAAGATTGACAACATGAGCACGATTGACATGTCCAAGAACCCGGTTCTTTCCAGGCACACAAAGCACATCAAGATCCGCGACCACTATACTCGGGACTTGGTCTGTAAGCAGACAGTGGAGCTGGAGTATGTCGGCACCAAGCTGAACCGGGCTGACATGCTTACAAAGCCATTGGTCAAGGATCTCCACCAGGCGGGCAGGCAAGGTATCGGCATGGTCAATGCAAGTGAAAAAGAATGATGATGAAAACTGACGCAAGGTGCAAGGGAGATATTTGTTGAATATGTTTGTCCCTTGTTCAGTCTTGTACGACGGATCATGAACACTCTGCCCCTTGTGGAGGTATGACCCCTGGATTTGTTGTAGGGTGACTCAGCTATGCCATGTCTGATGTGAGATATGACCTGTGAGTACACCATGTAGGTGAGTGGTTAACTTGGCCACTTTGTTTATTTGGCCAAGTGAGAGGTCATGAGTTCGATCCTTGCTCCATGCACATCTTGGTTGTTCTGGAAGCTTCCAAGAAAGAAATTCTGTAGCTTCTGGGAAGCACCATGGCTGATCTGTCACCTTGGCACAAGAATACTTATGTGTCAAGCCCACAACGCAAGTCTCTTGGTGATGTGGCAAGGTCAAGCCACTTTTCAGGAATGTGCTTTTGAGTTCTAGGACTGGATAGACACCTATAAAAGGGCTTGTCTTGCATGCGGATCAATTAACCCTTGCTTGATGCTCTCTTGCATATTGATGACTTGAGCTCTTCTTGAGATGTAATGCTAAGGCGTTAGTGCTCTTGAAGTTGAAGTGTCTGCCTGATTAAGTCTGGGGTGCACAGCACATGCCTGCACGGAAGAAGGTGCACAAACCTTTGTGAGCTTTTTTGGTTTTGCGGCTTCTCTGCCGGAGGTGGTTAGCTCAATCCCTAACAGCAGGGATAGTTGTGAAATATAAGAAGCAAAAAAAGGATGTGGAGAGGAGGATGCTGGGTAGAAGGGATGAGGGATACTAGGAGAATGATGTAAAGCAGATGAGACGAAGGATGCTAGGTGTGGGGACGAGCCACATGCACTAATAATGGAATCTTCTATGGCGCAGGCCACTCCGAGGTTGGTGGTTGGACCAGGAAAATCCTTGTGCCGAGTGGCTGATGATAACTATGAAGGAGCAGCTGAACGATGATGATGATGATCTGGTCGCAGGGGCGAAACCACGTGCGCTGCAAGATGTAGATGGATAGAGATTCGGCAAGGGGTGGGTAGAGGCCAATGCGCCATGAGAAATCTGTAGCCGGCATGGGTGCTAACCATAAGGAGATTGGCAGCTGGCACGTGCAGATCCTTGTGTTGGTATGTGTGGCTTCCACCCGTCATGAGCCACAGCCGTGGCAGCTACGGGTGCACCCGGAGCTGATGGTGATCGGTGGCCGCATTGGAGATCGTGACGACCCGACGGGACTCCGGACCGTCCAGGGACTTACCCAGGAGCTATGACATGACAAATCCCTGAGGCGGACCCTGGTGACATCGGAGGGACGACGGGCGGCGGACTGCTAGCTTGGAGCTGGCCGACTACCGTTCCAGAGCCCCAGACACAGCCGGGACTCCCTACTGTTTTTCTGCAGCCTGCAGGAGTTTTTTCGGCGGACTTGCCATGAGCCCGATTTGCATGTCTTTGCATTGCGTGTCTACCTTCTGATGATGGATGCATGCATGTGACCAGTCGTAGCGTCTGTTTTTTTATCTTGCATGTCTAGGTTCAGACGACGTACCATTCTGATATGTGTGCGCAGAGTTACGGCCAAAACAATGGTTTTGGGCCGTTTTAAGGACAGCTCTTGGACCGCCGTGTGCGACACCCGATGTGCGCCGCGGCAGGTATTTAGGCCATGGACCTGTCATTTGTTATCTCTCCCTGCAATTATATTCAGTTTGAGTTTCCCGAGGTCTGTTCGTGTCCCTACCCACACCCTTGCAGTTTTGTCTCTAACTGGTGACTGTTGTCACACGCTGACCTGGCGCTGATGCCTAGTGTCGCGGCAAGTGGTTAGGAAGGTTCTAGGAAACTTCTCATGGTATCAGATCCAAAGTGCCACAGCCCATACTATTGTGCAGCAGAGACGCAGCAGCAGCAGCAGTAGTGAGTGGCAGCAGCGGCAGTCACCCACGGCAGCAGTAGCAGATCCCCGAGGGACCCACCACGACTACTTTGCAGCGGAGCAGCGGAGGTAGCAAAGACGATAGCGGCTACGGGTAGCAGCCCTTGCAGCAGCAGCACCAGGTGGCAGCAGCAGCAACGGGTGGCAGTAGCAGCACAGGGTGGCAGCAACAGCCATGTTTGGCTATCGGTGTGTACACAAACAGAAAAGAAAAAAAAAAAAAGAGGAAGCAGCTCGCACCAGCAGCTTGGTGTTGTAGCAACATNTACTTTGCAGCGGAGCAGCGGAGGTAGCAAAGACGATAGCGGCTACGGGTAGCAGCCCTTGCAGCAGCAGCACCAGGTGGCAGCAGCAGCAACGGGTGGCAGTAGCAGCACAGGGTGGCAGCAACAGCCATGTTTGGCTATCGGTGTGTACACAAACAGAAAAGAAAAAAAAAAAAAGAGGAAGCAGCTCGCACCAGCAGCTTGGTGTTGTAGCAACATTTGCAGCAGCAGCAGGCAGCAACCGTAGCAGCAGCCGTAGCGGCAGCATCAGCAGGCGGCTGCGAGCAGCAACACAAAGCGGCAGCAGCAGCAGCAGCAGCAAGCAGCGAATCAGTAAGTAGCAGTAGCAGCAGCATGCGACAGCAAGCAGCAGGAGCAAGCGGCTGCAAGCAGCAGTAGCAGGCGGCAGCAAGCAGAAGCAGCAGCAACGGTAAGCAGTTGCAGCAACAGCAGTATGCAGTAGGCACAGTGGCAGCAGCAGCAGCGGCGGCGGCGCCGGCAAACAGCTGCAGCGTGCAGCTGCACGTGCTCACGCGGGCTGCAATAGTAGCAACAGCCCGCGCAGTAGTGGCAGCCGTAGCAGCAACAGCCACTGCTACTGCTTACTCGTCACGCGAAGCTGCAATGCAGCTTCACGTTGCAAGCAAGCAGTGCGAGGCTGCTTGCTCGCAGCGAGCGAGCTCGCCGAGGGAGCTCGCTCGTCGAGCTCGCCGAGCAAGCTTGCTTGACGGGCTCGCCGAGCGAGCTCGCTCGACGGGCTTGCTCGAAGCGAGGGTCAAGCCAGACAAGAAAAAAAAAGGAGAAGAGAGGGAGTGAGGTGTCCCCAGGCTGGGCACCCCTGAACAACCCCAAAAAAGGCACCCGTGAAGGAGGCACCTGAAGAAAAAAAAGAGTTCCCTTTACTCTTTTCAATTTTTTTGTCACCTTTTAAGTGTGGCCTAAGGCCACCACCGTCGGCTGACGACAGGAACCGCAGTAGCAGCAGCCGCCGCGGGAGTCGCAGTAGCAGCAGCAACAACAAAGGTGGCTTGAGACCATAGCCATTGGCTGATGAAGGCACCCGGTGCAACATCAAAAGCACCGAAGGCTACCTGAGGCCGCACAGCAGCCCACCACCAATGTCGTGGTGGCCGTCCTCGTGACGGCATCGCAGCACATCTGAGAGACTGTGCTTCGATCGCTCACCTCCCCTTGTGGCCTTGTGCCAGTGGGAGCGAGTGTCCCAGACACTCACCCACACCACACTCTAGAGATGAGCACATTGGCGTGGCAGGGAGCGCAGCCGGCGCCGTGGCTGGCACCGGCTCTGCATACGTGGCAGATGCCATGTCCACAGTGGCAGTTCCAGCCGTGGCACACGCCTCAGGCGTCCAACGGCTTTGCCTGCTACTTTTGCTGCGACCGACACCATGGTTGGTGCCAGTGTCGCCAGCGCCCTGTTGGGTGGCGACCGCCCTGGTTACGGTCCCGCCCTACTCCACCATCCGCCTTCGGTACATCAGCTCATATAGTCGCGCCCCTCACTGGAGCTATGGCGGTGGTGTACGCCGAGCTCTAGGTTCTGAAGCGCATGGTGCAACAACTCATAGACCATGTGATCTCTGAGCGGGCTGTTGCCACCGTGCTGCTTCACACACCCTTTTCTTCCTTCTTGCCATCCTCACCTCCGTCAGTGTCATCACCTAACGATGCCACGTTTCCCGACCTTATCTCTACATCTGCGCCCTACGCTCTGTGCTGGAGGCAGTTGGAGTCATCCTGACCAGTGACCCCTCCACTTTCGGGGCAGTCTCTTTGGCTCGCCATCATCGTTCTCGGACTCAGCACGCAAGGCGGCAGATAGCAAGTTTGGCAAGACGTGTGCAGGAGGCAGCAGCAGACGTAGCAGTGGCAGACGTCACCACGGAGCTGACTCCCTCCTCCCCAGTTGCAAAGCTGGTGCGGCACCCCTTCGCAGCTTCTACCGGTGCGTTGGTCGAGGGAGGGGTGGAGTGTCCGCCGACGACCACCGGCGAGTGCATGAGGGATGCGACAGATGTTGCCTCACGACAGGGCGCTCTCAGTGAGGACGAGCCATCTGACGAGTGGTCTGACGTGGATTCGTGGACGGATGAGTGGTCTGACGTGCAGTTGGAGGCAGACATGGAGATGGAGACTACAGTTGACGTAGCAGAGACCACAAAGGCAGGTGCGGCAGTACCAGTGGATGAGGCAGTAGTAGCAGTAGCGGTGTCAGCCGGCACATGTGGAGCAGACGTCCGTTCCGTTACATTGGTGACCAGTGGAGTGTCGCCGGACGTCCAGGCAGTGGGTGTGTTGGTAGCCATCGACATCGTGACAGTAGCAGTAGTTGTAGTCACTGCTACTGACAGGACGTTGGCAGTAGACGCGGCTGTGGGAGGAGTCTCAGGTGACGAGATCCCCTCGTCTCCTATCCACGGGTTGGTCTGCCGAGTCCCCATAGCTCCTGCCGAGGTGCCAGTTGTGGGGGGGATGGTGTGTCCACTGACGACCGCGACGGAGCTCGGCATTGGTGATGCGACTGCTCTACAGCGCAGGATGATTGAGGCGGATGACGCCACACAACAGACTCAGCTAGCGGAGAGTTCAGCGGGGGGAGACATTTGCTGTGACGGAGACTCTTTGTCAGAGGAGGATTGGTCCGATGTTGAGTCAGAGTCGGGGATGGAGTTGGTGATCGTTGATGTTTTGGCGGATGACGTGACGACGGCCGATGCCGGAGCTGCGCCCGACAATGCGCACGCTCCTGCATTAGCTGGTGTGGAGACAGCTGCCATGGTGCCAGGAGCAGCAACAGGAGGAGTAGGTGATACAGATGCTGATGCTCGGCCCACAGTAGATGCCCAGGTGGTTCTGGCAGATAGTGCCGGACAGCAGGAGGAGGTGATTGACTGCCAGGATGAGGTAGACCTCCTCTATGAGGACCATTCGTCCGTCGTGGAGCAGTCGGACGCAAGGTCGGAGGCAGACATAGAGGCTCAGTGCGCTACCGTTCCTGTAGTAGCCACGGCTAGAGCACGCGATAGCCTCTCGGTGAGAGCAGACGTCCGTGTGTGCGACATGGAGGATGCAGAGCGAGCTGCAGACATCCGACACCTTGCTACCTTGACCGATGTCGTTGACACCACGGCAGTTCCAGCCGATGACATAGCTACGCTCGTCCGAGCTATAGTTCCTGTACCCGAGTGCCTACGCTCCACGGTTGACGAGCATGAGGTAGTGGTGGCTCGAGCGGAGGCGCACGTGCAGAGTCTCATGGCCGAGCTCCGGGAGAACAGCAGCCGTTGGTACACTACAGATGCTTCTGCACGACAGGTTGCTGAGATGTGCATGGAGGATGTGCACACCCGTCTCCAGGCTGCGGAGTGGTCCCTACAGGATGTACGTTGGTGACGGGCGGACGCACAGCAGTAGGTGGATGATTGGTTGTGCACCAGGGGCTTGGCGTTTTTGCAGGGTGTATGGGTTCCCGATGACAGCGACGATGCTGCAACGGCAGATACACCAACGGATGACGACGTTTGGCCACCTGACACCCGAGTGTCGAGTGTGTCAGGAGCAGCCAGTGACTCCGGAGCACCACCCCCTTCTGGTGCAGCTGCTACGGATGCGGATGCGCTAAGTGGTGACGACCCCCTCCCAGCAGCTGGTGATCAGGCAGCAGCTGAGCCGCCTATTGGCGTGGAGAGCTTCCTACGCGACGAGGGGACGAGGATGCAGGAGGCAGTGACTCGCGCCGACGCGCACATGATGGAGGTCCACCATCAGATTCATTCCGCAACTGACCGCCTGCACGCCGTAGATGCAGCTGGCCGGCAGACTGCCGCAGCAGAGCTCGACGAACTGCACACGGATCTCGACGCAGCGCAGTCCGTGTGGCAACATGCAGCACAGCAGCTGGCATGCATACCGGAGGCGATACAGTTGGAGGAGGCCCTCAGCTCTGCCCTTGTCGCAGCACCAAGTGACGACAGTAGTGGCGATTACAGTGGTGACGACGACGACAACGATGACGATGCCGTAGGGTGAGGCTATGTGTGCGCACATCTCAACAGCATCACCGTTGCTATTGCTGTTGCTGTGCAGGGTTATGTGGCCATGGGGGAGACGTACTCTTAGCGTGTGCCGCCCAGGGGGAGTGTTGGTGTGTGTGCGTTGGCCTGACACTCTTGTGAGAATAGCAAGTTTGCTTGGAGGTGGCACGATGTTGTGATTGAGGTTATGCTGGTCTAGACCCGCGCACCTGGTGAGTTCCACCGGTGTGATGTGGACACCCATTGTCCTCATGTGCTATGTGTGATCCATGCATGATGTGGCCGAGACCCGGATACCCGGAGACATTTTTTGGAGTCACGAGGAGACCTTGTTTCTTTGTCTCTCTTGCATGATGTTTGACACGTGTGTGTGTGATTGCCTTCGTGCATGGTCGAGACCCGGACACTTGGTGGGATGCACCATTGTCATGAGGAGACCCTGTGATGTGGCATGCTTGATCAGTGCTTGCCATGATTGGTTTCCCGAGCCATCCTGTCCTGTCATTGCTCAGACATTGTGGCCTTGACAAGTGTGTCAGCCAAGGGGAGTGTTGGTATGTGTGGCTTCCACCCGTCATGAGCCACAGCCGTGGGAGCTACGGGTGCACCCGGAGCTGATGGTGATCGGTGGCCGCTTTGGAGATCGTGACGACCCGACGGGACTCCGGATCGTCCAGGGACTTACCCAGGAGTTATGACATGTCAAATCCCTGAGGCGGGCCCTGGTGACATTGGAGGGACGACGGGCGGTGGTCTGCTAGCTTGGAGCTGGCCGACTACCGTTCCAGAGCCCTGGACACTGCCGGGACTCCCTACTGTTTTTCTGCAGCCTGTAGGAGTTGTTTTTGCGGACTGGCCATGAGCCCGATTTGCATGTCTTTGCATTGCGTGTCCACCGTCTGATGATGGATGCATGCATGTGACCAGTTGTAGCGTCTGTTTTTTTATCTTGCACGTCTAGGTTCAGACGGCGTAGCATTTTGATATGTGTGTGCAGAGTTACGGCCAAAATAGTGGTTTTGGGCCGTTTTTAGGACAGCTCTTGGACCGCCGCGTGCGACACCCACTGTGCGCCGCGGCAGGTATTTAGGCCATGGACCTGTCATTTGTTATCTCTCCCTGCAATTATTTTCTGTTTGAGTTTCCTGACACTTTGTTCGTGTCCCTACCCAGACCCTTGCAGTTTTGTCTTCAACTGGTGACTGTTGTCACACGCTGACTTGGCGCAGACGCCTAGTGTCACGGCAAGTGGTTAGTAAGGTCCTAGGAAACTTCTCATGGTATCAGAGCCACCTTGTGCTGGTCACAGATGCTGATGATTGCAGATGATGAATGAGGAGGCTGATGATAGCGGAGTTTCGGGCACAGGGGCAAGCCGCCTGTGCTATGGAGAATCAGCGTGGGTGCGAGTCGCCGTGAGATTGGTGGGTGGACTGGGGGAATCCTTGTGCCAAAAAAATGATGAAGATGGAAGTGGTGGAGTTAATGAGGAACTGGGCACAGGGGCGAGACCACGTGCATTGACTGATGATGCTTGATGAAGATGAAGATAACGGTGACGAAGAGGATGATGATGAAGACGATGATAAAGCTGAAGATGGCGATGATTACACAGATGAGGTTGATGATGACAGAGGAAGGTAGATACTGACAAGGAAGTTGATGAAGAAGGAAGAAAGCGAATGGCTGATGGAGCTTGAAGGAGATGCCGCACAAGAGGAAGGCGCGGCAGATGCCAATGAGGCAGGGAGTTCCTCTGATGTGAGGAGAGTAACGGCTTGTGTCCCCAGTGTGCTCGAGACCAACCACAGGAAGACTGGTAATGTCTGATATCCTGAAAAACAACAAAGTATTCTGCAGAAAGGGCAGTCCGTGTTGGCCTGAGGGTGAGTGTGCACCCTGGAGGGTCCCTAGCAGTGGCTGGTTCACACCACCAACTCTTTTTGGAGAGACTGAAACTGTGGAGGCAACTAGTTCCAAGGAAGGAAGAAAACTGGTCAGAGATTGAGGCGATAGTTTTGGCCTCAACTGACTGGGAATGAACTCTTTTGATCAAGGCTCACAAGCAGTGGCATTTTATAGCCACTAATCTAAGCTTTCCAGAACACCAAAGCATGCCAGATTTGAAGCTTCCTAGCATATTCTATGGCTTCTAGAGTGGCCCTTAGTAGGCTGTCCTTTTTCCCACCTAGGAAGGCATCCCTTCCCTCCTCTAGAAGCTTCTGCCCCTTCCTATATTCCTCAGCTTGCTTCTAGTAGGAGGGAGGGTGTCCAGAAGAGCAAGACACCTCCAGATGCCTTGTAGGACAAGTCACCCCTTCTAGAAGGTGTGCCACCTTCCTGGACCCTCACCTGGCCTTCTAGAAACTTAAAGAGGAACTCTAGAGGTTGAGCTAGCTTCCTGGCATCTATTTTTCACCTCCATTGAGGCAGGGCAGAATTTCATCTTGTGGGACTTGAACCCAGGCCCCTGCCTCCATAGGTGAACACCATTAACCACTAAGCCACCTTGGCTTGTCTTTTTGGTGTTCCTTTTTGGAGTCACTCCTGCCATGGTGAGGAGCATTAATCCAACAGTCCGAGAGAAGCAAAACTGTTGGTGGATGTCAAGAGAGTGACGCCTTGTGCCCCAGATGGCCCAAGTCCAAAGGGTAGGAAGATTGGTGGTGTCCGTTGTCCTGAGAGTGAACGGATCTATACTGTTGCTGCGGATGAGAAGAGGCGGCATGAGAGGGCGGCTCAAGAGTGTTGCGTGAGAAGATGACAAAGGTTGGAGGAGGAGAAGATTCTGGAGGATGATGATAATGCTGATGCAACTGATGAAGCACAAAGGCACGACTGTTGTAGTTGAAAGAGGACAGAATGGAGTAAGTGATGTGGGAGGCAGATTTAAAGACGAGAAGGGGACCATGCTACACGATCACATAATACTTTAGGGGGAGAAGACAAAGGAATTCCTTTTGCCATCTGTAGAGGAGAGGTTAGTAGAGGAATGTGGATTGACAGGGGCGAGAAAGTGGTGGTAGCAGGAAGTTTCGATAAAGATGGCAGAAGAGCGTGGCTCAAGAACTCTGCTAGCAGCTTGATGATGAAGAGACACTGAACATTACCACAGGCATGATCCTGGATGCAGGACTTTGTTCCGGCATTGAAGAATCACCAGAGCTTGAGAAGCGAGGAAAGAAATCCTACTGACGTCAGCTATAGATGAAGTGGAGGCAGTGCAGGCAAGAAGGAGCGTGGAAGACCAGGTGCACACGATCCGCCACGTGCGGGTGAATGGGCTCAGGGAGGATCCAAGTCAGGTCAACATTCCAGATGCGGGGGCAGAAGGCAGGTCAGGATGAGGAAGGTGGCGTAGGCAGCAGCAAGGCCAAGACAACTGGAGAAAGCCCAAGAAAACTGGAGGAATCCCAAGACGATTGGAGCAAGCCGAAGACAATTGGAGGAAACCCAAGACAACTCATGCAAGCCCAAGACAACTTGAGGAAGCCCTAGACAACTGGAGCAAGCCCAAGACAACTTGAACAAGGCCAAGACAACTCGAGCAAGCCCAAGACAGCTGGAGCAAGGCCAAGACAACTGGAGCAAGCCCAAGACACCTGGAGCAAGCCCAAGACAACTTGAGCAAGCCCAAGACAATTGGAGAAAGGGTAAGACAACTGGAGCAAGCCCATCAAAACCAGAGCCCAATACTGGTGGCACTAGTGGGTGTAGAGGCACCCTCAAGGATTTCTAGCCTTCACTGATTCACGCTACCAATGGTGGGGGCAGCCAATGGACACCAATGGTGAAGAGTGTGGAGCATAGGGATGGCGGATCAGAGTGGACAGAAGATGTCGCATTCAGTAGAACTGAATTGCAATACGTCTTTGTTCCTTAGAAAAATAAGATATCATGAGGTCTTTATATCCTGTGATGTAAGTTTTCCAACGCATCCAAGCATGTCCAAATCGGAGCAGTAGAGTCCCTGCTACGGCTGTCAAAGTAACCCTTTGTGGAGCCACCTACCTTGCACACTAGACAACGGGAGGTGCTTCGACGATGACCTGTCGGAGCACCTTGACTCGCCCATAATTCAAGGAGAAATTCAACCTGGTCAAGGAGGTCCCTATGGTCACTTCATTCATGGCCCTTGTGCATTTGGACCTCATTGGGGACAAAATCGGATCACTTGTGGTGATGGCCCTGGTGATTCGCCACCCATGGTGAATTCCAGATGCCCGACACCCAAACTTTGGGCTAAGCTAAATTTATGAGTATTCACTCCAATTGAGAAATACAAGGCTTGATATTGAATGGAAAAATCCAAGGAATTCAGGTGTTCGACCACTCCTCAGTGGTCAAGAATGGGTGTACAATCAACGACACTCATGGCAATGGGTACACCATGTCAACAATCTCCCCCTTGCACTGCAGCCTTGATGCCCTGGCCTGGTAAAATGTACCATTTCGAACCTCCTAGTGTCATCCAAACTTCATGCCTGTCCTTTGGCTGTGCCTTGGTCATGGTGTCAGCGAGCATACGCCTAGTACCACAATGCAAAATGGACGCATCTCCCTTTGCCACCAAGTCTCACGCGTAGTGATGCAAGACCTTGATGTGCTTGGTCCTCCTGTGCAGCACAGGGTTCTGGGTAAGAATGGTGGGACTCTTGTTGTCCTCATCGAGTACCGTCAGCCCCCTTTGAGGCACCCCGATCTCCTTAGCTACCGCTGCAGCCACACAACCTCCTTTGTACCTTCTGCGAGCGTGATGTACCCCACTTTAATGCTGGAAAGTGCCACACAGTCCTCCTTCCTGATTTCCCATGAAACTGCTGCACCACCAAGCAAAATCACGTACCCCAAAAAAAAAAAATGTCATCCACATCAACAGCCCAGTCGGCATCCGAGTCCAAAACAACTAGAGAAAGTCCAACACAACTGGAGCATGGCCAAGACAACTAGAGCAAGCCCAAGTCAAATGGAGCAAGCCCAAGACAACTAGAGCAAGGCAAAGAGAACTGGAGCAAGTTCAAGACAACTGAATTAAGGCAAAGACAACTGGACCAAGGCCAGGAAAACTAAAGCAAGACCAAGACAACTGGAGCAAGTTCAAGACAACTGGAGCAAGATCAAGACAACTAGAGCAAGCTCAAGACAACTCGAAGAAGGCGAAGACAACTGGAGCAAGCCCAAGACAACAAGAACAAGTCCAAGACAACTAGAGCAAGTCCAAGACAAGTGGAGCAAGCCCAAGACAAATAGAGCAAGGCCAAAACAACAAGAGCAAGGCCAAGACAACTGGAGCAAGCCCAAGACAACTGGAGCAAGCTAATACAACTAGAGCAAGCCCAAGACAACTCAAGCAAGTCCAAGACAACTTGAGTAAGCCCAAGAAAACTGGAACAGGGCCAAGACAATTGGAGTAATCCTCAGACTACAGGGGCAACCCCAAGACAACTGAACTAAGTCCAAAACAAATGGAGCAAGGCCAAGCCAATTGAAGCAATTCGAAGACAACAGGAGCAAGGCCAAGACAACTGGAGCAAGCCCAATACAACTGGAGCAAGCACAAGACAACTGGAGCAAGCCCAACACAACTGGGGCAAGCCCAAGACAACTGAAGCAAGCCCAAGGCAACAGGATCAAGCCCAAGACAACTGGAGCAAGCCCAGGACAACTGGAGAAAGCCCAAGATAACTGCACAAGGTCATAGACAAGTGGAGCAAGCCCAAGACAACTGGAGCAAGGCAAAGAAAGCTGGAGTAAGTGCAAGACATCTGGAGCAAGCCCAAGACAACTCAAGCAAGCCCAAAAAAACTGGAGCAATCCTAAGACAACTGGAGCAAGGCCAAGAAAACTGGAGCAAGGCAAAGGCAACTGGAGCAAAGCCAAAAAAACTGAAACAAGCTGAAGACAACTAGAGCAAGGCCAAGACAGCTGGAGCAGATCTTAGACAACTGGAGCAAGACCAAGACAATTGGAGCAAGCACAAGACAACAAGAACGAGGTAAAGATAACTCAACGAAGCCTAAGACAACAAGAGCAAGCCCAAGACAGCTGGAGCAAGTTCAAGAAAACTGGAGCAAGTTCAAGAAAACTGGAGCAAGGTCAAGGCAAATGGAGCAAACCCAAGACAACTGGATCAAGCCCAAGACAGCTGGAGCAAGTTCAAGACAATTGGAGCAAGCCCGAGACAACTGGAGCAAGTACAAGACAACCGGAGCAAGCCCAAGTCAACTGGAGCGAGCCCAAGACAACTGGAGCAAGGCCAAGACAACTGGAACAATGCCAAGACAACTGGAGCAAGCTCAAGAGAACTGGAACAAAGTAAGACAACTGGAGCAAGCCCACGACAACTGCAGCAAGGCCAAGACAATTGGAGCAATCCCAAAAAAACTGGAACAAGGAAAAGAAAACTGGAACAAGTCTGAAACAACAGGAGCAAGCCCAAAAAAACTGGAGCAAGTCCAAGAGATTTGAGCAAGTCCAAGACATTTGAGGAAGGCCAAGACAACTAGAGCCAGCCCAAGACAATTGGAGCAAACGCATGACAAGTATAGCAAGCCCAACACAACCAGATTAAACCCAAGACAACGGAAGAAAGCCCAAGGCAACAGGAGCAAGCCCTTGACATGCGGAGCATGCCCACAAAAACTGGAGCCAGCCCAGATCAACTGGAGCAAGGCCAAGACAAATGGAGTGAGCCAAAGAAAACTGAGGCAAGGCCACGAAAACTGGAGCAAGGCCAAGACAAGTCAAGCAAGTCCAAGACACCTAGAGCAAGTCCAGGACAACTAGATCAAGTCCAGGACAATGGGAGAAATCCCAAGACAACTAGAGCAAGCTCAAGACAACTGAAGCAATCCGAAGACATCTAGAGCAACCCCAAAACAACTGGAGCAAGCCCAAGATAACGAGAGGAGATCCAAGACAACTGGAGCAGGTCCAAGACAACTGGAGCAAGGTCAAGAAAACTAGAGCAAGCCCAAGTCAACTGGAGCAAGGCCACCACCACTGGAGAAAGGCCAAGACAACTGGACAACCCCAAGACATTTGGAGCAAGACCAAGACAACTGAAGCAAGCCCAACAACTGGAGCAAGGCCTAGAAAACTGGAGCAAGACCAAGAAAACTGGAGCAAGGCCAAGACAACTGCAGCAAGCCCAAGACAACTGGAGCAAGGTCAAGACGAATAGAGCAAGGCCAACACAACTTGAGCATGCCCAAGAAAACAGAAACAAGGCCAATACAACTGGTGCAAGGCCAAGTCAACTACAGAAAGCCCATGAAAACTACAGCAATACCAAGACAACGGGAGCAAGCCCAAGACAACTGGAACAAGCTTAACACAACAAGATCAAGCTTAAGGCAGCTGAAGTAAGCCTAGAATCAGTGGAGCAAGCCCAAGACTACTGGAGTAAGGTTAAAAGGACTGGAGCAAGCCCACGAAAACTAGAGCAAGTAAAAGACAACTCGAGGAAGCCCAAGACTACTAGAAAGTTCCCAAGAAAACTGGAGCAAGCTCAAGACAACTGGATCAAGTCAAAGCAACTCGAGCAAACCCAAGAAAACTGGATCAAGCCCAAGACAACTGGAGAAAACCCAAGACAACTGGAGCAAGCCAAAGAAAACGGGAGCTAGCCCAAGATAACTGGAGCAAGCCCAAGAAAACTGTCAAAAGGCCAACACAAATGGAACAAGCCCAAGACAATTGGAGCAAGCCCATGACAATTGGAGCAAGCCCAAGACAACTGGAGCAAGCCCAAAACAACTGGAGCAAGGTCAAGAAAATTGGAGCAAGGTCAAGACAACTTGAGCAAGGCCAAGACAACTAGAGCCAGCCCATGAATACGAAAGCAAGTCCAAGACAGCTAGAGAAATTCCAAGACAACTGGAGCAAGACCAAGACAACTAGAGAAATACCAAGACAACTAGAGCCAGCTCACGACAACCGTAGCACGGCAAAGACAACTGGTGGAAACCCAAGACAAATCGAGCAATCCCAAGGCATTTAGAGCAAGCCGAAGACAACTAGAGTAAGCCCAAGACAACTAGAGCAAGCCAAAGATAACTGGAACAAGGCAAAGACCACTTGAGCAAGCCCAAGACAAATGGAGCAAGTTCAAGACAACTGGAGAAAGTTCAAGATAGCTCGAGCAAGGTCAAGGCAATTAGAGCAAGGCCAAGACAACAAGACTAAGCCACGACAACTGCAGCAAGCCCAAGACACCTGAAGCAAGGACAAGAAAATTGGAGCAAGCCCAAGAAAACAGAGCAAGGCCAAGACAAATGTAGCAAGGCCAAGACAACTGGAGCAATTCCAAGACACCTGGAGCAAGGCCAATACAACTGGAGAGAGCCCAAGACAACTGGAGCAAGCCCAAGAAAAACAGATCAGGCCCAAAACAACTTGAGCAAATCCAAGAAAACTGGAGCAAGCCCAAGAAAACTGGAGCAAGCCCAAGAAAACTGTGGTAAGCCTAAGACAACTTGAGCAAGCCCAAGAAAACTGGAGCAAGGCCAAGACAACTAGAACGAGCCTAGGACAACTGGAGGAAGCCCAAGACAACTGGAGCAAGCCCGAGACAACTAGAAAGTGCCCAAGCCAGCTGGAGCAAGCCCAAGACAACTGGAGTAAGCCCAAGACAAATCAAACAAGCCCAAGACAAATGGAGCAAGCCCAATACTGTTGAAGATTTGCCCCTCTGCATGCCCAAGTGCGGCGCCGGGAGGCGCCGACTAGCCGCCAGTGAGAAGAAATTCCTTGTCATTGGATCTGGCAACTTGAGGATTGCTTGGAGACTCAAAATGGAGGATTTTCCCTAAAACTTGACAAGTTTTTGAATCTGGCGGAAGTTGTTTCACTAGAATCGGACAAGTAACAAGGGAGATATGGGCTTCCAAAGTTGGGGTGTGGGCAGCGGTTCTTGGAGCTGGTTGGACTGCCAGTGAGTTATTCACCAGAATGAGTAACAAAATGCCATCTGGAGATTTTTCTCCGGAAGGATTGCTAAGGCGTCCGGTGGATCATTTGTCGGAGTTTAGTAGTGCGGTTTTGTTATCGAGGGACTTTGCCAAAATCCTGGCTCGGAGTCCGGAACTCAGTATTGCAGTTTGTTACTCAGGGACTTATTCAAAATTCTTACTACAGTTCCGTAAACATGTTTTGAACTACATCAATCCCCATCACCAAACACGATGATTAACTCATCAAAACAGACCCCAAATGCACGAGGGGTACTTCCACTACACGTAGGGACATCTGCGCCTCCAGAATGATGATGTTTTGATGGGTCCTTGATGTGTGAAGGCGCCTTGGCAGGCGGCGAGGTGTGCGCCGCCAACTGAGCCGCTGGTTTGGGGTGCTAAACTTCGGCTGACGTAGCAGGAGCTACGGTGATCCAAATTGCAAACAGTTTGGTGTGTTGGAGAGCTCATTACTAGCCCTACAAATGTTAAGATCATGTCCATGTTGAAAAAAATGCAAAATCGCGTTCTTCCCTTCGTTAAAGTGAGTGTCTCATATGTGTCCTCCACTCCAAAAAACATAGCGTGAGGCGGCCAGAAAGCTCACGCTTAGACTCAAAACCTGCACAAAAGAAGACATGACTATAGAAGACTAGTCAGGCCACGTTGGAACTGCATACCAGTTTCTGAAAATGGGTTATGGACCCTACGGCCCTGGCTGGTTTGCACATCGCTCACAACTTACGCGGTGGACGAGATCGTCGGCAGGGACGACATCGCTCTCAAGCTCTGAGGTCCTGGAGTTGAAGACTGAGGAAATGGCACAGAAGGAGACGTAGCCCATCCAAAAATATGCAGGTGGCCGTGGCTACATGCTTTGGAGGTGGCACTCGAAGCTGGACCTCGCGCATAAGGGGTTGTTGGAGGTCATGAAGGGAACAAAACTCCTTGACAAAGCGACGGCGACGGAAGCACAAAAGGAGGCTTTCACAAAAAAGAACATGGAGGCGCTCATGATCCTGGTGTCAGGGACGGCCAAGTTGCAGTGGGGCTACTTCTAGGGCTGCAAGTTGGCAGCCGAAGCTTGGCATAAGCTCTGCGCCATCCATCAATCCAAGTCACTGGCAGACAAACATTCATTATGAAGAAATTCCTGACAGTGAGAATCAAGGTGGGACATGATATCATCACCGCCATGCAGCAGATCGAGTTTCTCCCCTCATATTACAATGACGTGGGGTGGAAGATCAACACGCAGTTGTAGGCAATGGCCCTCCTCATGGCCCTTCTTGACAGTTGGAGCCCACTCATTACTGACTTAGGAGGATAGGCAAAGGACAAGTTCACCTATGGTGCAGTCGTAGAGTACATTTGCAATGAGGCATAATGAAGGAGCTGCGGGGAGTCCTCGTTTTCCTCATCGGCCCTCGTCACCAAAATGCGTGGTGACGGAAGCGAGGCCAAGGGAGGTGCCGGAAATGGTGACGGAAAGACGGAAGCGAGGCCAAGGGAGGTGGCGGACATGGTGACGGAAAGAAGGGCGCCAGGAAGGGTGCGTGCCAAAACTGTGGCAAGGAGGGCAACTGGGCCCGAAGAGGAGGATAAGGCTGTTGGAAAAGATGCCAAAGGCAAGAAGGCGCTCCTCAACACCACTCAAAACCACTACCTCAAGCAAGCCAATGGGTGATGCCTTGACTCCGGAGCGGAGGAGCATACGCAAGTCGAGAAGGTCGGGTTCATCAACTACACCAAGTTGAGTGAATCAATGGTGGTCGCGAACGACAAAGTTGAGTCGGCGGCTGGCCAAGGAGACGTAGACGTGGAGGTGGTGGTTGGTGGAAAGCAGGTGTAGTGGGTCATCAAGGACATGCAGCACGTACCCAGCTTGGCTGACATTCTAAGTGTCAGCCGCTTGACTAACAAGGGGTACGATGTGCTCTTCAGGAGACGAGGAGCAGTCGTGCGAAAGGACGGTGGCGGCGAGCCCGTGCTAGAGGCTAAGCGTGAGGGAAGACTCTACATCGTGGAGACCAAGGTGATCCGAACACCGATAGATTCAGCATACTTGCAGAAAACACAGCGTCAACCTGGCCAAAGGAGGGGGAGCTGATCTGGAGCTCTTGCACCAACAATTGGGGCATTCCTCACCCGCAGTCGAGAAGGAGATAGCGAAGCGCAAGCTGGCACGCTGCCTCATCATTGACAGTGCAGAAGAGGCAACAGATGCGACAATGCACAAAAAGTGCGATTCTTGCATTTTTGGCAAGGCGTGGAGCAAACCGTTCAACGAGAACATGAATCTCGCCTGAGACTTGCTGGAGGTCCTGCACAGCAATGTGTGCAGACCATTCAAGATGGTGTCAAAGAGTGGTGTGGGTTACTTTGTGACCTTCATTGATGATTACAGCAAAAGGCTCTACGTGTACTTCATGAAGAGGAAAGGCGAGGTCTTGGACCGGCTGAAGGAGTATGTTACCGCGGTGGAGAGATAGACTAAGCAGAAGGTCAGAGCGCTACGGAGCAACAATGACAGAGAGCACATGAGCTATAGCAGGTAGATGAAGCACAGGGCATAAAGTGGGAACAAACTACACTGTACTTGCCTTCGTCAAATGGCGTGGCAGAGCGAGCGAATGAGACACTGCTAAACATGGTATGGACCATAATGGTGGATGCAAACTACCGTGAAGCTTTTGGACAAAATCTGTGTGTACGGCGAGCTACATCATCAACCTCACTCCTATAATGGTGCTAAGGGGGAAGATCGGCTGGACAATGCCACAAGGGGTTTGGAGTGGGCGCAAGCCAAGTGTGGCACACCTTGAAGTGTTCGGATGCAAGGCGCACGCGATGCTGCAGCCTGCGCAGAGACGTGAGAGCAAGCTAGAGCCGTGGGCAAATCCGTCTCTCTTCCTTGGCTATGAGAGCGCGCATAAGGCGTACAGGCTCTACGACATGCACAAGGAGGAGGTTATCCGCATTCGAGACATCAAGTTTGAGGAGCAACAAAGCTAAATCAAGAGTAGAGCTACATCAGCAGCAACGACATGGGCGTTGTGGACTCTCAAAAGACGGGGGAGTGGTTCCAGCTCCTTGACTATGAGAAGGAGCAAGTGGACGCCAAAGTTGACGATGCCGCATCAGAGCGCGAATGTGCACTAGAGATGGCAGCCGATGCGGAGGACTCCGATGATGATCAAGCTAATGGGGAGATCCACCAGAAGGATCTGGCGGATAGGGCACCGAGGGTAGCAAGGCGTGCACTCCTGGCAGAGTGTGCATCGGGCATCGATGGAAAATCCACCGGACGCACCGGTCACTTCGGCAACGTTTTGCCAGAGCTAGAGAGATCCTTGGGAAGCCATCTGGTTGATGATTCACCGGAGCGTGTTGAGTTGGAGGGATCGCACAAGAGCGACGATGCGCCACCAAAACTGTCGCGCCGTAGCGGGAGGCTACGAAAAGCAAGGAAGCGCTTTGACGCAGCACCGGTCAATGGATTAGCATGACGCAATCTATGCTGTCTGCATCAACGAGGCCAACTACTGTACAAGAGGCACTTGCACGCCCGAAAAGGGATCAATGGGATGCGGCGCCATCAAATCAGAGCTTGCGTCCATCACGGAAAATAACACATGGGAGCTGGTTGACAGGCCAAAAGATGCCAAGGTCATCGGCTCAAAGTGGGTCTTTAAGACCAAGTTCACAAAGGAAGGTGTGGTTGACAAATGCAATGCGCATCTGGTGGCAAGGGGATACGCACAACGTAAGGGCGAGCACCACATTGAGACGTTCACTCCTGTTACGAAGTTCACAAGTATCGGGGCGATCCTTGCGGTGGCAGCCACAAAGGACATGGAGCTCCACCAAATGGACATGAAGATGGCCTTGCTCAAAAGCATTATAGACAAAGAAATCTACATGAAAGTGCAAGAGGGGGTGGAGGTGCCGGAGGGCAAGGTGTGCAAGCTGCGGAAGTCCTTGTACGGGCTAAAACAATCGCCCACATGTTTGTACCAATAGATGGACAGCTTTATGGTACAACTCGGCTTCAAGAGCTGTGAGACGGATCACAGCGTCTTCGTGCCGCGCGATAAACAGCTCCATCAGATTCTTGCACTCTATGTGGATGACCTGATTTTGTGCTCGACGGATCTGCCAAGGCCTACAGTGGCTGAAAGAGCAGCTAAGTAGCAAATTCCAGATGTCATACATGGGGGAGGTGGAGTATTGCCTCGGGGTGAGCATCACGCGGAACTCGAGGGCACGCGACCTTGAGCTGGGACAGGCCAAGTACAAAGCCGAGGTGCTGACGCGATACAACATGGAGGACTATAAACCAATTGGCAATCCGGTCTCCACGACCTGTGAACTAAGTGCAATAATGGCGCCGCAAACAAAAGAAGAGCGGGAGGATATGGCAAGGATACCCTACCAATCAGCGGTGGGCAGCCTCATGTATGCCATGGTGGCGACTCGACAGGACCTGGCCTACGCGGTGGGCCAAGTGAGCAGGTATGTGGCCCATCCAGGGCCAGTACACTGGCAGGCGGTCGAGGGCATCCTCTGCTACCTACAAGCAACACGGCATGGGCGCTTGAGGTTCGACGGCAAGGACCGGATGGACCCCGTGCTTCTGGTCTGCTATACGGATGTAGACTGCGTTGGCGATGTCGACAAGCGGAAGTCCACATCCGGCTACGTGTTCTTCCTCACTGGTGCAGCAGTCTCGTGGTGCAGCAAGCACGACTGCCTCGCCACCTCCACAGTGGAAGCAAACTACATCGCGCTGGCTGAGGCAGTCAAGGAGGCAGTGTGGCTCAGCAAGTTACAAGGGGAGCTGGGCGTGCCGCAGCAAGAGCCTTCGGTGGTGCATGAGGACAACACCAGCTCGATCTCTCTGACCAACAACCCGACGCAACACAGGAGAATGGAGCATATTAATGTGCGTTATCAGTATACACGGGACATGGTTGAAAAGAGGCAGGTGGTGTTGTAGCACAACATCACGCACATCATGCTTGCGGATTGCTTTACCAAAGTGCAACTCATGGACCGGCACGCATTGAGCGTGGCCGGATTTGTGATGACTAGTTATGATGGGCTGGGGGGCGTAGCGGCAGATGAGTGAGAGCAAGCACAAGCAGCGGACATGGCAGGTGCAAGGGGGAGAATGTTGAAGATTTGCCCCGTTACATGCCCAAGTACGGCACCGGGAGGCGCCGACGAGCCGCCAGAGAGTGGAAATTCCTCGTCGTTGGATCTGTGACTTGAGGATTGCTTTGATTCTAAAATGGAGGATTTCTCCTAAAATTTGAGGAGTCCTTGAATCTGGTGGAAGTTGTTTTACCGGAATCGGACAAGTAACGAGGGAGATATGAGCTTCCAAAGGTCGAGTATGCGCAGAGGCTCTGGGAGCTGGCCACTGTTCCATTGGCGATGAATTATTGATTGAAACGAGTAACAAAATACCATCTGGGGATTTTGCTCCAGAAGGACTCCCGAGGCGTCCGGTGGATGATCCGCCGGATTTCAATAGTGCACTTTTGTTACTGGGGGACTTAGCCAAAACCCTGGCTCGAAGTCCGGAACTCAATAGTACAATTTGTTCCTCCAGGACTTAGTCAAAATTCCAATTGCAGGTCCGCGGACTGGTTTCGAACCACATCAATCCCCATCAGAAAACACGATGATTAACTCATCGAAACAGACCCCAAAGGCACAAGGGGCACCGCCACTACACGTAGGGATATCTACGCCTCCTGAATGGCATTGTGATGGGTCCTTGATGTGTGAAGGCGCCTCGGCGGGCGACGTGGTGCACGCCGCCAACAGAGAGGCTGGTTGGGGGTGATGTGCTTCAGCTGAAGTATTGGGAGCTACAGTGATCCAAATCACAAACAGTTAGGTGCATTGGAGAGCTCATGACTAGCCCTACAAATGCTTAGATCATATCCATGTTAAAAAAATGAAAAATCGCGTTCTTCCCTTTGCCAAAATGAATGTCTCAAATCCCAAGAAACATAGCATGAGGCAACCAGAAAGCTCACGATTACACTCAGAACCCACACAAAAAAAGCCTTGAGCATCTAAGACTAGTCAGGCCACGTTGGCACTCCACCCCACTTTCTGACAAAAATAACGATAGCAAGACCAAGACAACTGCACCAAGCCAAAAACAACTACAGAAGGTCAAGACAATTGGAGCAAGCCCAAGACAAATGGAGCAAGGCCAAAACAACTAGAGAAAGCTAAGGACAACTGGACCAAGCCCAAGAAAACTCGAGCAAGACAAAGAGAGCTCGAGAAAGTCCAAGAAAACTAGAGCAATCCCAAGACATCAGGAGCAAGCCCAAGATAATTGGAGCAAGCCCAAGATGATAAAAGCAAGCCCAAGAGAATTGGATCAAGCCCAAGACAACTGGAGCATGCCCAAAACAGCCAGAGAAGGCCCAAGACAGCTGGAGCAACACCAAGAAAACTGGAGCACATCCAAGACAACTGAAGCGAGGCAACGACAAGTGGAGCAAGCCAAGGACAACTGGAGCACGTCCTAGACAATTGGAAAAGGGTCAAGACACCTGGGGCAAGCCCAAGACAACAGGAGCAAGCCCAAGACAGCTGGAGAAATCCCAACACAACTGGAGCGAGCCCAAGAAAAAAGGAGAAAGGTCAAGAAAACTTGAGCAAGATTAAGACAACTAGATCAAGCCCAACACAACTGGAGCAAGCCCGATACAACAGGATACAGCCCTTGAAAACTGGAGCAAGGCCAAGACAATGATAGCAAGCTCAAGACAACATGAGTAAGCCAAAGACAACTTGAGCAAATCCAAGACAACTGGAGCAAACCTAATGCAACTCGCGCAAAATCAAAACAACTGGAGCAAGGCCAGGACAACTAGAGCAAACCAAATACAATTTTAGCAAGCCCAAGACAAGTGGAGCAAGGCTGAGATAACTACAGCAAGCCCAAGACAACTACGGTAAGCCCAAGACAGCTAGAGCAAACCCAAGACAACTGGAGCAAGCCCAAGATAACTGAATCAAGCGCAAGACAACTGGAGCAAGGCAAAGACAAATGGACCAAGCCAAAGACAACTGAAGCAAGACCAAGACAACTGGAGCACAACCAAGACAATTGGAGCAAGGGCCGAGATAATTGGAGGAAGCCCAAGACAACTGAAACAAGCCCAAGAAAACTGAAGCAAACTCAAAACAACTGAATTCAGGCCAAGACAACTGGAGCAAGCCCAAGACAGCTAGAGCAATCCTAAGAAAACTAGAGCAAGTCCAAGACAACAGGAGCAAGGCCTAGACAATTGGAGCAAGGCCAAGAAAGCTGGAGCAAGCCCAAGACAACTGGAGTGAGCCCAAGAGAACTAGAGCAAGACAAAGACAACAGGAGAAAGGCCAAGTCAACAAGAGTATGCCCGAGAAGATTGCAGCAAGCCCAAGAAAAATGGAGCAAGCCTAAGAGAGTTGGAGCAAGCCCGAGAAAAATGGAGCAAGCCGAAGACAAATTGATGAAGCCCAAGACAACTAGAGCATGCCCGAGACAACTAGAGTAAGCCCAAGACAATAGTGTCAGGATGGATCCATGTGATGCGGTCCGGTCGTTTGTTTGATCGCCTCTATTGGTTCACGTCTTCCTGTTTTGGACGAATCTAAGACTGAGCGTGAGCTTTCTGGTCGCCTCACGCTATGTGAGCTGGCAATTAGAGACAGTCACTTTTGCGAAGGCATTAACGAGATTTTGCATTAGTTTTTGAGCATGGACATGATCACAACACTTATAGGGCAAGTCATGAGCTTTCCAACGCACCAAACCGCTTGCAGTTTGGCCAAGCGTAGCCAAAGTTACGTTTGCCAAAGCACAGGTCTCACCCACCACAGAAGCCTGACGCCGCCACTTGCCGTGGCGCCTTCTTTCATGTGCGAAGCGCCTTTCCCAAGGCGCAGATCCCATTGCACATGGTGTGGAAGTCCCCTGTACTGTTTCCACACATCCTCTCGTCTTTTGGGTTGCGTTTGGTGATGGGATGTGGCGAGGTTCGAAACTTGTCCGCGGACCTGCAGTCAGAATTTTGACCAAGTCCACGAGTAACAAAATGTATTATTGAGTTTCCGACGTCGAACCAGATTTTTGGCGAAGTCCCTCAGTAACAACCTGTACTACTGGAACCGGTGGATGATACGCCAGATTAGGTGGATCATCCACCGGACGTCTCGGCAGGCCTATCGAAGCAATTTCTCCAGATGGTGTTTTTGTTACTCGGCCCGGTCAATTATCCACCGGATTTCGAGTTGCAGCCGGCTCCCAGAGCCGCAACGCATACCCCAAGTTTGGAAGGCCATATCTCCCTGGATACTTGTCCGATTCCGGTGAAAAAACTTTCACTAGATTCAGCAACTTGTCAACTTTACGGGGCAATCTTGCATTTTAGAATCCGAGCAATCCACAAGTCGTCAGATCCTCCGGTGCAGAGTCTCTACATTCTGACAACTCGTCGGTGCCTCCCGGGGCCGCACTTGGGCATGCGGAGGGGAAAATTTTCAACACTCTCCCCCTTACACCTGCCATGCCCGCTGCTCTTGCTTTCTCTCACTTATCTTCCGTTGCGCCCTTCAGCCCATCATAGCTAGTCATCTCACGTACAGCCACGCTCATCGCGTGCAAGTCCGTGGGTTGCGCTTTGGTCAAGCAATCCGCAAGCATGTTGTGCGTGCTGCAGTGCTGCAGCACCACCTGCCCCTTCTCGACCATGTCCCATGCGTAATGATGCACCTCGATGTGCTTCGTCCTCATGTGCTACGTCGAGTTGTTGGTCAGCAAGATGGAGCCATTGTTGTCCTCTTACACCACCGTAGGCTCCAGCTGCGGCACGCCCAGCTCCCAAAGCAACCTGCAGAGCCACACCGCCTCCTTGACCGCCTCTGCCAGCGCGATGTACTCAGCTTCCACTGTGGAGGTGGCCATGCAGTCCTGCTTCCTATTGCACCACAAGATTGCTGCACCAGCGAGGAAGAACACGTAGCCGGATGTGGACGTCCGCTTGTCCACATCTCCAGCGTAGTCTGCATCCGTTTAGCAGACTAGACGCAAGGGGTCCGCCTGCCCCTTGCCGTCGAACCTCAAGCGCGCGTGCTGCATTGCCTGCAGGTAGCAGAGGATGCGCTTGACCGCCTGCTAGAGTAGTGGCCCTGGCTTGGCCACGAACCTGCTCTCGTGGCCCACCGCGTAGGCCAGGTCCAGTCGAATCGCCACCATCGCGTACATGAGGCTACCCACCACCGATTGGTAGGGCACCCCTGCCATATCCTCCCGCTTTTCTTTTGTTTGCGGCGCCATTGCCGCACTCAGTTCACAGGTCGTGGAGAATTGACTGCACACTGGTTTGGAGTCCTCCATGCTGTATCGTTTCAGCACCTCAGCCACATATTTGGCCTGTCCCAGCTCAAGCGTACACGCCCTTTGGTTCCGTGTAATGCTCACCCCAAGGTACAACTCCAGCTCCTCCATGTCCGACATCTAGAACCTGTTGCTCAGCTACTCTTTCAGCTGCTGTAAGCTCAGCAGGTCTGAGGAGCACAAGATCAGATCGTCCACGTAGAGTGCGACAATCTGATGGAGCTTCTAGGTGCGCCGCACGTACACGCTGTGATCGGACTCACAACGCTTGAAGCCAAGTTGTGCCATAAAGCTGTCCATCTGTTGGTACCAGCATTGGAGCGATTGTTTTAGCCCGTAGAAGGACTTCCGCAGCTTGCACACCTTGCCCTTTGGCGCCTCCACCCCCTCTGGCACCTCTACGTAGATTTCCTTGCCAATGATGTCCTTTAGGAAGGCCATCTTTACGTCCATCTGGTGGAGCTCCATGTCCTTCGCGGCCACCACCGCAAGGATCGCCCGGATGCTTGCAAACTTGGCGACAGGGGCGAACGTCTCATTGTAGTGCTCGTCCATACACTGTGCGTACCCCTTGGCCACGAGCCGCGCCTTGAACTTGTCAACCACACCTTCCTTTGTGAATCTGGTCTTGAAGACCCACATGGAGCCGATGACCTTGGCGTCTTTTGGCCTGTCAACCAGCTGCCACGTGTCGTTTTAAGCAATGGACGCCAACTCCGACTGGATGGCGGCGTCCCACTGCTCCCCGTCCGGCTACGCAAGCACCTCTTGCACAGTCGGCGGCTCCATTGATGCAGCCAGCATGCACCGCGTCATGGCGATCCATCGACCGGTACCTGCGTCGAAACGCTTCCCCGCTCTCCGCTGCCTCCCGCTACGGCAATTTTGGTGGCGTCTCATCGCTCTGCTGCAATCCTTCCGACCTTGCTCGCTCTGGTGAATCATCGACCGGACGGCTCCCCGAGGATCTCTCCCACTCTGTTGATCCATCAACCGGACGGACGGTGCGTCCGGAGGATTTTCCTCCGACCCCCGACGTGAACTCCACCGGAAGTGCACGCTTCGGCACCCGCAGTGCCTCCTTCAACGGATCATTCAGCCGGATCTCCAGCCCAGCTGAATTGTCGCCGGAGTCCTCCGCGTTGGCTACTACACCTGCTGCACCGCCGTACTTCAACGCCGCATCAGCGACCTCTGCGTCCGCCGGCTCCTTGTAGTCAAGGAGCTGGAACCACTCCCCCTGTTTTGGAGTCTTCCCGATGCTCATGTCGTTGCTCCTGCTACTGAATCTCTCCTGCTCTTCAAACTCGACATCACGGCTGCGGATGATCTCTTAATTGCGTGGATCCCAGAGCCGATACGCCTTTTGCGTGCTCTTATAGCTGAGAAAGAAGCATGCCTTAGCCCGCAGTTCCAGCTTGCTATCGCGTCGTTCCACCACCTGCACCATCGCGTGCATCTTGCACCCGAACACTTTCAGGTGCGCCACGTTTGGCTTGCACCTGCTCCAAACCTCCTATGGTGTCTTCCGGCCGCCCTTACCCTTGACTACCGTTGTTGGGGTGAGGTTGATGGTGTAGCTCGCTGTACGCCCAGCCTCTATCTAGAACACTCGCGACAACTCCACATCCACAAGCATGGTCCGCACCATGTTGTCCAGTGTCTTGTTCGCCCGCACCGTCACTCCATTGGATTGTAGCGAGTACGGCGTAGTGGGTTCCCACTTGATGCCCTGCTGCTTCATCCACCCGCTACAGCCCACGTACTCTCCGCCATTGTCGCTGCATAGCGCTCTGAGCTTCCGGCCAGTCTTCCTCTCCACTGATGCGACGTACTCCTTCAGTCACTCTAGGACCTCGCCTCTCCGCTTCATGAAGTACACGTAGAGTTTTCTGCTGCAGTTGTGAATGAAGGTGATGAAGTATCTCAAGCCAGTGTTTGACGGCGTTTTGAATGGTGCGCACACATCGCTGTGCATGCCCTCCAGCAGGTCCTTTGTGCAAGCCTCGTTCTCGTTGAACGACTTGCACCGCGCCTTGCCCAAAATGCAAGGCTCGTACTTTTTGTGCGCTGCGGCATCTGCACCGTCGATGACGAGGCCTCGCACCATGTCGCACTTTGCCATCTCCTTAATGGTTGCGGGCGTCGAATGCCCCAACCGTCGGTGCCAGAGCTCCAGATCAGCGCTTCCTCCCTTGGCCATGTTGACGACGCGCTCCAACGATTCCGCTGGGTCCGATGCCTTGGGGACCACCTTGGTCTCCACGATGTAGAGACCGCCCTCACACTTCGCCTCCAGCAAGACTTCGCCGTTGCCGACAATGCGCACCACAGCGCCTTTCCTACGGAAGAGCACCTCATACCCCTTGTCCGTCAAGTGGCTGACACTCAAAATGTCAGCCAGGACGGGGACGTGCTGCACATCACGGATTGCGCACAGGTCTTTCTTATCGCCCACCAAAACTTCCACCTCCACGTCGCCTTGGCCGGCCGCCGGCTCAACTTTGTCGTTCGTGACTACCATTGACTTGGAGGAATTCTCGTAGGTGACGAACCCCACCTTCTCAACTTGGGTGTGCTCCTCGACTACGGAATCCAGGCACTGCATGTTGGCCTTCTTGAGGAAGTGGTTCTTGTTGCCATTGAGGAGTGACATGCCCTCGCTATTTTTGCCGCCGGTCTTCGCCTCCTCCGGGCACTCACGAGCACAATGGCCCTCCTTGCCGCAGTTGCGGCACGCACCTTTCTTGGTGCCCTTCTTGCCGCCGCCCTTTCCACCACTTCCTTGGCCCTCGTTGCTACCACCACGTGTTTTGGTGACAAGGGCCGATGAGGAAGACGAGGACTCCCCTCAGCTCCGTCGTTGCACCTTGTTGCGGATGTACTCTGCGACCGCGTCATTGGTGAGCTTGTCCTCCGACCATCCTCTAAGGATGGTGATGAGTGGATCCCAACTGTCAGGTATGGCCATGAGGAGGGCCATCACCTGCTGCTACGTGTCGATCTTCCACCCCACGTCGTTGCATTGCGAGGCGAGCGACTCAATCTGCTGAATGGTGGAGATGACATCATCTCCCTCCTCGAATCTCACCGTAAGGAGCCGCTTCATCGCAAAGATTTTGTTCGCGAGTGACTTGGATTGGTGGATGGCGCAGAGCTTTTGCCAAGCTTCGACTACCAGCTTGCAGCCTTGGAAGTAGCCCCACTGCGACTCGGCTGTCTTGGACACCAGCAGCATGAGCGCCTCCGTGTTCTTCTTTTTGAAGGCCTACTTCTCCGCGTCCTCAGCAGTCACCTCTACGAGTACCTCCTTTCCCAACATGACATCCAGCAGCCCCTTATGCGAGAGCCGCACCTCAAACTGCCACCTCCATAGCCCAAATCCCAGGCCACCCGCACACTTCTACATGGGTTGCGTCTCCCTCTGCACCATGTGCGCAGCTGCTACTCCGATGGGTTTTCACAACTTCACGGCAACGTCCGCGATGGCGATCCCGTGCGTTGCGGAAGACGTGAACGTTGGAGGCGTTCAGACTTGTGGGCCCATAACTCTTTGTCAGGATGGATCCGTGTGATGCATTCCTGAAGTTTGTCTGATCGCCTCTAGTGGTTCACGTCTTCCTGTTTTGGGCAAATTTGAGTCTGAGTGTGAACTTTCTGGTCGCCTCACGCTATGTGACCAGGCAATTAGACACAGTCACTTTTGCAAAGGGAATAACGCGATTTTGAATTAGTTTTTTTAGCATAGACATGATCACATCATTTATAGGGCTAGTCATGAGCTTTCCAAGGCACCAAACCGCGTGCAATTCCGCCAAGCATAGCCAGAGGTATGTTTACCAAAGCGCAGGTCTCACCCACCACAGAAGCCTGATGCCGCCACTCGCCGTGGTGCCTTCTTTCACATGCGAAGCACCTTCCCCAAGGCGGAGATCCCATTGCACATGGTGTGGGGTTCCCCTGTACTGTTTCCATACATCCTCTCCTCTTTTGGGTCGCGTTTGGTGATGGGGTGTGACGAGGTTCGAAACCTGTCCGCGGACCTGCATTCAGAATTTTTACGAAGTCCCGGAGTAACAAAATGTACTACTGAGTTTCGGACGTCGAGCCAGGTTTTTGGCTGTCCCTCAGTAACAACCTGCACTACTGGATCCGGTGGATGATCCGCCGGATCAGGTGGATCATCCACCGGACGCCTGAGCAGGCCCATCGGAGCAATTTCTCCAGATGGTATTTTTGTTACTCGGTCCAGTCGATTATCCACTGGATTTCGAGTCGCAGCTGGCTCCCAGAGCCGCTGCACATACCTCAACTTTGGAAAATCAGTTCTCCCTCGATACTTGTCCGATTCCGGTGAAACAACTTCCATCGGATTCAGCAACTTGTCAACTTTACGGGACAATCCTCCATTTGATGATCCGAGCTATCCACGAGTCGCCAGATCCGCCGGCACGGAGTGTCCACTTTCTGAAGGCCCGTCGGCGCCTCCCGGCGCCGCACTTGGGCATGCGGAGGGGCTATTTTAAAACAAATAGGAGCAAGGTTAAGACAACTGGTGCAAGCCCAAGACGATTGGAGCAAGTCAAGGATACCTGGAGCAAGCCCAAGACAACAAAAGGATGCCCAAGGCAATTGGAACGAGCCCAAGACCATTGGATCAAGCCCAAGATCTCTTGAGCAAGACCAAGGCAACTGGATCAAGGCCAAGACAGATCGCGCATTCCCAAGAAAACTAGAGCAAGCCCAAGAAAAATGGTGTAAGGCCAACAAAACTGGAGCAAGTCCAAGACAAATCTGGTAAGATCAAGACAACTGGAGCAAGGCCAAGCCATTCGGAGCAAGCTCAAGACAACTAGAGCAACGCCAAGACAACTGGAGCAAACCCAGGACAATGGGAGCAAGCCCAAGATAACTGGAGCAAGCCCAAGAGAACTGGATCAAGCCCAAGACAACTAGAGCAAGCCCAAGACAACTGGAGCAAGCCCAAGACAACTGGAGCAAGCCCAAGATAATCGGAACAAGGCCATGACAACTGGAGCAAGACCAAGGCATCTTGAGCAAGGCCAAGAAAACTGGAGCAAGGTCAAGACACTTGAAGCAAGCCCAAGACAACTCGAGCAAGGCCAAGAGAACTGAAGCAAGACTGAGACAACTCCAGCAAGCCCGAGTCAATTGCAGCAAGCCCAAGAAAACTGTAGCAATGCAAAGACAACTTGAGCACGCCCAAGACAACTGGAGCAAGCCCAAGACATCTGGAGCAAGCCCAAGGCAACTAGAGCAAGCACAAGACAACTGGAGCAAGCTCAAGACAATTGGAGCAAGCCCAAACAGTTGGAGCAAGGCCAAGAAAGATGGAGCAAAGCGATGACAGCTGGAGCAAGCCCAAGACATATGGAGCAAGCCCAAGAAAACTGGAGCAAGGCTAAGACAGCTGGAGCAAGGCCAAGACATATGGAGCAAGGCCAAGACAATTGGAACAAGCCAAGGAGAACTGGAGGATTTCCATGTTAGAAAGATACAGTATGATAGAGTCCACTGCTTGGAATTATCAGGCTCTCAATACATGTTCAAGTCCTAGACCGAACTTCCTTGGCAATGGTCCATTGGTCGTCTTGACTGTTATGACCAACAACCATGCCATCCCCTACTAAAGTTGCAAGTGTCCACCACATCCGGCTAGCAGAAAGAAACCATATCTTGCATGTTTATAGTACGAACGTAGCCAAGATGCCCTCTCCATACCACGGGCAATGATAAAAATGAGAGTGTTTCTCGTACAGCGGTATGACCGTAGTCAATCTTGGCTACGGTCGTATGGAGATTTGATTACAGACACATTATACAGAGCTCGTAGTACAAAAAATGTGGATGATCCTGACATTGCTTAAGAACGTCGCAAGACTATGTTGATTATGACGTTGCTTGAGAACGATCCCAACCTTGCTTTAGAACTTCAAAAGACTATGTCCTTGGATTGCAGCCACCTGTCAAGTTTTCATGAAATTCCACTCCACCTCATGTGACATTGACACAAGATGTCCCATTGGGGACACCGGCGCCTACGTGGCCACTTTGATAGTGACCGCGGATGTTAGCATAGGATGTACCCTCCAAACCTCGGATACCGACTGGTTCCAAACCAAACGGCGAGATGAAATTCCAACATACTAGCGGACTCTATTCCACATTAGTTATGTCAACCTCCTAAACTCATTACATCAATGGGACATTCATCCGACAACGTCGTCAGAACTTTTCAAGGTCGTCTCACAACTTTAGTGTACAATGTCAGCATATACATGTAACATTCTCAACTTTGTTTGAGAACGTCACAAGACTATGCCGTGCGACCCCACATCTCATGAGGTCATCATGACATTCTAAGTCACCTCATGTGATGATGACAGGCAATGTCCCCTCAGGGATACCGACGAATGCGTGGCCAATCCGTCAACGACCGCGCATGTCAAAGATAAGTGTTCCTTCCAAAGCACGGATAGCAAATGGTTATACAACCAAACCACACTGTGAAATTCCATAATACGGACTAACTAAGATTCAACAACAGTTTCTTATAACTCTTGAATTTGATACCTACTATCATGTGCATGTGTAAGGCACAGAACGACAATGGGTCCTCAAGGTACTTGGGATACCTCACAAGACTACGTCGTATGTTCGAAGCCACTTTTGAAGTCGTCATAGGAATCTAGAACACCCTATATGACATTGACACGTAGGTAGGCACATAACAAGGAGCATGATGTCATTTTTATCCAATATCATTCCTCTCCTTTTCGTCCTAGCCTTGGAGCACGACTCTATTTGAAGCATGGAGGCCTCTTTGACTCGTACGTGGTTGTGTTTCCCAACGTTTCAATGAGAGTCTAAACGTCCTTGTACGCAGTTGCACGGTATAGGTTACAGCTGTGAATAGGCACCCACGTCCCTTTAGGTTCAACTAAGGCGACGATTCAGAGATAGTGAACAATTCATAGTTGTCCGAGGTCACAGCCGACCACACGCAAAGATGGTGGAATGAACGTACAAAGCCCACTACCCCAGCCTTGCCTATCATCATCTTGCCTGACAATTCTCCACCGTTTTGTAGACGACGTCCTGACTGGCCATCTTAGCCGCCATCTCCGCAGCCATCACCACCGCCACCTCACCAGCCACCTCAAGTAATCTTGGACAGTCCGCCAAAAACCAATGAACGTTGAAAAGATCCAGACTCGATCCCGTCTTATTGCAACCATAATGTTACAAGCCCTTGCTCACCCTTCACAAGTAGCCACCTCAAATAGGGAACGGGAGTAACTAGTAGCCATAGGCGACACCAGTCATGAGGCCTGGAAGTCGTACCACCTTTCATCGCCAGCAGGACCGGTAATTTGGGTTGCCGGTGAGCTTGGGGTGTATTCTCCTTCTGATGGGAGTTCAATCCTCCTTCTGTGCATTAGACATGCAGACGTGAAACTTGAAGTGTCCACTAGAATCTCAATGTTCAGTGGGACAGTTTCCACTTTGGCATCGGCCACACCCGGTGAAAGAGCGTGTCCACGCTGGTCGAGTTTTTTATGCCAAACAACCTTCATGCTATATCTGGAGGTTCCGGCCATTGACTGAACGCATTCCTACAACTTGGTAGTTCGTCGAGCACTACCGCCATGCCTCGAAGATTTCGAAGGCATCTCGTGCCAATCGTGCTTTTCCCACTCTGCTCACCCTCTGTCAATGCGCCAGATACCAACGCTCTAGAAAATGGGTCCCGACATGGAAGGCCACCAACCGCTCTTGGTATTGCAACCAAGATAACATATCACCCTCGAACGAGAGATCCACACTTAAGGTTTGTTTGGTTTGCCACCTCACAAAGTCCGCATGTTGGTCTTTAGTGTCTACCTTTGGTTGGACACTCTGTGAGGAGTCCCAAAGGCAAGAACTGTAAATGGATGCATGCAAGGTACAGGCTTTCATGCTCGCAGAGCTTTCCTAAAGCTTCTGTTGGTAGTGGCTCCACTAGAGCCAATCTCAACCTACACTCCTACTTGGCGCATCCTTAGACCGCCAAGTGTCATCGTCAAGGCAGGCTCTAGTAAGCTTCCTAGAAGCTTCATGTCCCAGTTTGGGCCACAAAGAAAATTGTGGCCAATATGGGGTTTGGACCCCCAACTTAGCATTTGAAACTCTAACGTCTATTCAACTAGGCCACAACTATATGATTACTACGATGATCCACAAAAAATGTTGCGAACAGGACAGCCGTCAGATCGCCTCGATCCAACGATCTACTGGGCTCGGCACAACATCAACAAAAAGGAAACAAGAGGGTTGAGAGAGAGATCCCTCTCTCTCTCTGGACCCTCCTATCTATCCTACATGGCGGGACATGGTATGACTGTGGGCAGGCCTCTTTAGGCGTCCCACTAATCCATCCATCCGCAGCCCTACCCACTCTACTTATCCTATTAGAGCTCTGGAGAGCTAATTGGATCATGGTACAGGAAGCTTTATGTCTTGGCAGGTTTTGGACAAACAGGGTGTGTGGCCTGGCAGACGAAGCGAGAGTGTGAGCGTGAGCTCCTCTCGACTCTGAGTCTGTTGACGTGGCAAGGGACAGGAGCACGCGAAAGATATTGTTGTTTCTAAAGATGGATCCTGTGATCACGAATCATTGCAAGGGCAGTTGGAATGATCAGAGCCATTGCTAAATCAAGAAGTGTGACCATTCGGTCATCTCGAGACAAATGCCCGAGAAAGATCGACGGCCATGGGAAGCTACCGCAGATCCAAACGATCTCATCCGTGGATCGTACCGAGGGCACTGGGCATCTGCCAACCTCGGTCTGCCGATGATCGGAGATCATCGAGCGCCGTTCGAGAGATCCTGCAACTAAGAACTGGAAGACACAAGGATACCAGACTACGTCAACACTTGTACTTTTCTGCTCTTAGCCAGTGCAGAAAGATAAGTAGCCGTAGGTTTGTATTTGTTATCACTTTGGCTGTGTGAGATAACTTTGAACAAGCTTGGTACCATTGGAAAGCCTGTGAGACAAGTCGTGTAACTGTGCCTTCAGCCCATACCTTTGAATTGCATAGTCAATGACATTACTCAGGCAAGAGTGCCTGTGTGTGTATGAGTGGTGACACATGTCTGAGAGATCATCACCAACAACTCAGTAAAGCATCGAAGAGCAGATCAATCAGGATACTGCATCTGAAGATTCCTAAAGATTCTGTTATGTAAATTTCAACATTTGGTATCAGAGCAGGTGGTATCTTCAGATCTACGCAACTATGGCGGCAACCATCAACAATGGAGATCACTTCAAAGTGGCGCCGTTTGACGGCGATGACTACCATACCTTCGCGTTCAACATCAAGACGATTTTTCTAAACAAGGGCCTATGGGGAGTCGTGTGCGACCCTCCCACTGACACATTACCTGCAGGAGCGTCACCTGAAGAACAAGTCAGCTGGAAGCAGCGCTGTGATCAGGCCTTTTCAATTCTGGCACTGAATCTAATAGAACGACTCAAGTTTGTCATCAGAGACAACAATCCAGCCAACTGTCCAAGGAAGGCATGGAAGGCCTTGAAGAATTGTTATGAAAGAACGAGCGATGTTGAACTGGGAAGTCTCTTGACACAGTTTCACACTCAACAGATGGAAGAAGGAACACGTCTGGAGGATCACGTGTCCCATCTAAAACATCTGGCCAGCCGCATTTCATCAATGGGAGAAGTGATCTCTGAAAGAGTCCTAGTACTTACTCTCTTTCATGGACTACCTGCCAGATTCAAAGACACCATCAACCGACTTCAGACTTTTCAGAAACAAGGGAAGACCTTTGATGCTCAACTGGCTAAACTTCGAACAACCCTGCAGCAAGCCATTGATGCACAAGGAAGAGCCGCCGGTGGGGTACCTGGTGCTGTCGCTGGAGTGGCACCAACAGCAGTAGCAGTAGCAGCAGCACCACCACCACCACCTGGAAGTCAACCATACTCTCTGACTCTGGAGAAGGCTTTTGAAGAACTGATGATGGTTGAAGAACAATACTTGAAGGACAATGGAGGTGAAACTGGCCTTGTGACCAAATATTAAGGACAAAGGACAAAGAAGTTTGGATCCTATGGTAACGGCAGTGAGGGCTCCCTTACGCATTTCAACAACAGAGACCAACCAACTCCTCACTCACCACAGGGTTTTGTTCCACCAAATGATCAAGTGTATTGGACGTGCAAGCAAAAGGGGCACATTGCCGTGGACTTCCCTAAACGACGTCCAAGTTTTGCTCATCATTATGGTTCTCGACGACCACATCAAGCAATGCTGACGAATTACATGTCCACCGTGGCCGCCTTTCTTATAGGATCTTCAAAAGCATAGGAATTATCTGATGAAGAGGAAAACTTCTAGTTGAATCTCCTATCTGAAGGACCAATCCTGCCTGACAAAGACATATCAGCCACACAGCCAGAGAATTCAACCTATGGTTTAGCACCAGAAGATGCAGCACACCACACTCTGGCAGAAGAAGAGTTTGTGACTGAAGAATTGGCCATGTGCTCAATCGACAATGCCCTTCTCTTGGCTGCTGGCATCTTGGCATGGATCATGGAATCTGGTTGCACGAAACACATGACCTGCAAAAAGGACTGGTACATCAACTTCAAACGCTTCCTGACACCACGAGAAGTCCGGCTTGGTGATGGGAGAACTATCCTTGCCTACGGGCACGGGACAGTCAAGGTCGGCATTAAATGCAATTGAAAACCGGCAATAAGGACTTTCAAAGACGTACTCTATGTCCCAGACCTCGACGCAAATCTTCTTTCCGTTACCAAGCTCAACGACAAAGGTTTCAAAGTTGTGTTTGATACTGACAAGAACTGCAAGGTGTACAATCAGACATCTCAACTGGCAGCGGTGGCCACTCGAATGGGAAATCTGACCATCCTTGACACCAGCAAACCCTCAAGACACTCAGAAATGCAAGAAAGATGGTTTGTGTGGCTTCTTCACCTACACCGGCAAAGACAACTTCTCCGTCAACCACGACAGAACTTTGGCACAATCCGGCTGGCACACATCACCTATTCAACTCTAACAGAAATGGCTGCAGATTCAGTTGCTCATGATCTCCCAACCAGTCTACTGCGAGACAGAGAAGCACCCATGTGCGGAGGCTGTATCACAGGCAAACAACATCGAGCGTCTTTCCACGCCCTCCCGTCACATGGAACCCATGAGTGCCTGGAACTCATGCACATGGACCTCTGCTATATCAAGGAAGGCTCTCTCTCCAACAAGCACTATTTTTTCATCATTTTGGATGACTACACACATATGGTCTGGACCCAGATCCTCTGCTTCAAATCTGATGCTATTGAAGCAATTAAAACTTGGGTTCAACAGGTTGAAAACGAGACCAGCCTAACAGTCAAGAAGATCCGTACTGACAACGGGACCGAGTTTGTCAACCGCAACCTCAAAGCCTTCTATGATGAGAGAGGCATTCAACATCAAACCACGGTGCCATATACTCCACAACAGAATGGCAAGGCAGAAAGGATGAATCAGACTCTTTTTGAACGAGTTCGGACCATGCTCCACCGAGCTGGCCTCTCATCTGCTTTCTGGGCTGAAGCTCTTCACACTGAAGCGTATATCACAAATCGTCTTCCCACTGCAAAGTTGCCTGCAGGTGCATCAACACCCTACGAAGCATGGACCGGGAACAAACCCTATCTGGGATACATCTGTATTTTTGGATGTACAGCACATGCCTGGGTTGGGCCAGAAGAACGCTCCAAGCTTGATCCACGATCAAAAGTCTGCATCCTCCTTAGGTACGAGACACGCGACATCTACTGACTTTGGGACCCAGACTCCAAACGTGTGATTCGGAGCAGACAACCCATCTTCGACGAGAGCTTCTTCAATCGAGCACGTGATGCAACACCACCAGCAGTCACGCCCACTGTCTACATTGAGACAACCCCACCACCTCTTCAGAAATTCTCCGTCGACCCCACACCTGATGACCACGCTGGTGTACTTCCTCCTGTGGTTCCAGAGGAACATCATGATGCTCCCGCTACTCCACAGACATTCATCCCCAGCACTACGTCAGCTGTTTCAAAATCAGGACTACGCCGGTCCGCCCGACTCACAAGACCTCCGTCATTTCTTCAGCTTGGTTTTCGGTCAACCACTGAGATCCCAACTGATGACAACATTGATAACACAGCACTACTCACACAAGTGGTGGATCCCACCAGCTTCAAAGATGCTATGCGTCGCCCGGATGCTGACCAATGGCGCCAAGCAGCTCAATAAGAACTCTCTCAACTTAAAAAATAGCACACATGGGATCTTGTCCCTCGACCACCCAACACGCCCGTTGTTACGTGTAAGTGGGTATTCAAAACCAAGCTGACCAGTGCAGGTACACCTCTATTTTGGATACCCTCAAACAGCAGCTGTCTTGCCGTTTTGAAATGACTGACATGGGGCCCCTCAAGTGCTACCTCGGCATTCAAGTCACTCATGACATCACGCACAGTCAAGTGACGCTCACTCAAGCCACCTATGCCCAACGTGTGGCCGACAAGTTTGGGCTTGATACATCCACTCCACAAACTACACAACTTTCCAAGGATCACGGTCTTACCAAACCAGTCACAGACTTACCAAACCAGTCACAGCAGCCACACCTTTGGCTTCCTTGGAGGATGCCCAAGCTTTCCCGCAAATGGTGGGCTCATTGATGTACTCCTCTGTGGCTACACGGCGTGGCCTTTCCTTTGCCGTTGGCCTTGTCAGTCAAGGATGCCAACACCCTGCTGCATCTCACATCGTGGCCGCCAAACGTAGCATTTGCTACCTCCGTGGATCCGCCTCTCTTGCTATCCAGTACTCTTCTGGAAACGACGTTCTCCAGGGCTTCTCTAATGCCTATCTCTCTGGTGATCACACCACAAGTCGCTCCACCTCTGGGTACGTTTTCCTTCTCAATGGTGGACCTGTCAGCTGGCACAGCAAGAAGCAGTCTGTGGTCTCTCTCTCTTCTACGGAAGCTGAATACATCGCTGAAAGTGAATGCACGAGAGAGGCGGTCTGGCTTCGCATGCTTCTAAGCAAGCTCGGGTTTGACCAACTTGAACCCACGCCCATTCACTGTGACAACGAAGGAGCCATCGCTCTCTCCGAGGATCTTGTTCTCTATGATCGAACCAAACACGTCCGTCGGCAGTATCACTATGTCCGCGACGCCGTCGCGCAAGGTGAGGTTGTCATGCACTACCTCCCCACTGCTGATCAGACTGCTGACATCTTCACCAAAGCTCTCTCTGCCGACCACCACGCTCATCTCTGCACTCGCCCGGGTCTTCTCTCCTCGCCCTGCCTTCTCTCGGCTTTCCTTCTTCTTGGCTCTTCATCCGTTGCCGCTCGTTCCCGGCTCTCTCTTTCCGTCCCCCCCATATGAGGCGTTGGGACGGACGGAGATGGTCCTCGATGGAACCATCGTTGCTTCCCATTTCCGTGCCCCCCCACATGAAGCGTTGGCACGGACGCGGGTCGCATGCGACCGCTTCCCCACCTCTCTTGCTTCTGCCTGCTCCCTCTCTACGCCCACTTCTTCTGCCTGCCGCTGCTGGTTGTTCCCCTCTTCCGTCCCCCCCATATGAGGCCTTGGCCCAGACGCGGGGACGTCATCCCCTCTGCCTCCTCTGTGCACTCCCTCTCCCTTTTCCCTCTGTCTCCTCGCGTCTTCACTCTCTTCTCCTTCTCCTCCCGCGCCTTGGTCCTCGCAAAACGCCGACGTCCTCACTTGCTAGCCTGTTTGGGGCCCGGGCCACGTCGCTCGCAACTGCAAATCTTCTCCAGTTATATCCTGTCCGGCTCTTCTTCTGTCTTCAGACCCCGTTGGGTGGGCTGCCGCTATCAGCTCACCATTCGGGCCGGATGAGCGGGAGGTGGCCAATTCCCCCGAGCCCGTCTTGGGTCTGCTGCTGGGACCGGTCTTTCCTCAGCCATCGGGGTGTTGTCCGGGCTAAAAAGTTCTCACCGCCCCACTGTACACCCTGCGTCTTGTTCCTCCTGGTGCCCAAGACTTCCTTTTTTTCTCTTTCTCTCTCTCTCTGACGAGGCTCGGTTGGCCCGAGGGGGGATCTCTTTCACCAGGCATTCTCGTGCCTCGCCCTGCCCTTCTTTTTCGCCCCCATTTTCGCGGCTCTGCTTTCACGCGGGGGGCTTCTTCCTTTTTTCCACTTGTCGGCTCCAACCACATTAGCACTGGATCAACAAGGGGGGGGGGAATGTTGGAAACAGGACAGCCATCAGATCGCCTCGATCCAACGATCTACTGTGCTCGGCACAACAACAACAAAAAGGAAACAAGAGGGCCGAGAGAGAGAGAGAGAGAGATCCCTCTCTCTCTCTCTCTCTCTCTCTCTCCCTCTCTCTCTCTCTCTCTCTCTCTCTCTCTCTCTCTCTCTCTCTCTCTCTCTCTCTCTCTCTCTCTCTCTCTCTCTCTCTCTCTCTCTCTCTCTCTCTCTTGACCCTCCTGTCTATCCTTCATGGTGGGGCATGGTATGGCTGTGGGCAGGCCTCTTTAGGGGTCCCACTGATCCATCCATCTGCAGCCCTACCCACTCTACTTATCCTATTAGAGCTTCCGAGAGTTGATTGGATCATGGTACAGGAAGCTATATATCTTGGCAGGTTTTGGAAAAACAGGGTATGTGGCCTGGCAGACAAAGCGAGAGTGTGAGCGTGAGCTCCTCTCGACTCTGAGTCTGTTGACGTGGCAAGGTACAGGAGCACGCGAAAGATATTGTTCTTTCTAAAGATGGATCCTGTGATCACGAATCATTGCGAGGGCAGTTGGAATGATCGGAGCCGTTGCTCAATCGAGAAGTGTGACCATTCTGTCATCTCGAGACAAATGCCCGAGAAAGATCGACGGCCATGGGAAGCTACTGCAGATCCGGATGATCTCGTCCGTGGATCGCACCGAGGGCGCTGGGCATCCGCCAACCTTGGTCTGTCGATGATCGGATATCATCGAGCAGCGTCCGAGAGATCATGTGACTAAGAACTGGAAGACACAAGGATATCGGACTACGTCAACACTTGTACTTTTCTGCTCTTAGCCAGTACAGGCAGATAAGTAGCCATAGGTTTGTATTTGTTATCACTTTGTCTGTGTCAGATAATATTGAACAAGCTTGGTACCGTTGGAAAGCTTGTGAGACGAGTCATGTAACTGTGCCTTCAGCCCATACCCTTGAACCGCACAGTCAATGACATTTCTTAGGAAAGAGTGCATGTGTATGTATGAGTGGTGACACGTGTCTGAGAGATCATCACCAACAATTAAGTAAAGCATCGAAGAGCAGATCAATCAGGATACAGCATGTGAAGATTCCTAAAGATTCTGTTATGTAGATTTTCAACAAGGAACATACCCATTATGGGTAGTGCATTCCTGGCCCATCTCAGAACAGACCAAGGGGACGTACTCCATAGAGCAGTGCATGCCTTGGCTGTATGTGCAGCTAGCCAGCTAGGCAGTGGACAAGGTGCATACTATTTCAACAAATCTCTCCCTTGGACCTCTGTCCATCTGTCGCTCACTGGACTCCATCCATGCCTTGGGGCTCACCCTTCCTCTGCCGCACTCCTCATGCTGAATCCACGAATGTCTGCATAGTTCAAGTCACTCTCCAACGGCTTGGTCATGCAGTCAGCAAGCATGCTCTTGGTTTTGCAGTGCTGCAAGTCCACCACGTTCTTCATGACCAGCTCACGTGAGTAGTGGTAACGTATGTCGATGTGCTATGTTCGCCGGGAGATGATCTCGTCTTCAGCCACAGAGTTGGTGCTCATGCTGTCCACGCGTATGGCCGTGGCGTCCTTCTGTGGCACTCTCATTTTGCCAAGCAGGCTGCGCAACCACTGAGTCTCCTTGCACAACTCAGACAGAGCATTGTATTCTGCCTCAGCTGGGGACATGGAAACACAATCGTGCTTCCTGCTGGCCCATGAGATGGCAGCGCCATTCAAGATGCACACGTATCCAGAGGTGCTCAATATTTTTGGTCATCAAGATTTCCTTCCCAGTCAGCGTCGGTGTAGCACTTCACGCAAAGGGGGTCCATACCTTCTTGGCCTCCAAGGACGAGGCCCATGTGACGTGTCTTTTGCAGGTAGCGCAAGATGCGCTTAACTGCCTGCCAATGTTGTGATCCTGGGTTGGCCACGAATCCGCTCACTTGTCCCACAGCATAGCAAATGTCTGGACAAGCCCCTACCATGGCGTACATGATGCTATCCACGGTGGACTGGCAGGGGATTTCTTGCATCTCCCTTTGTTCTGCTTTGTTTCTTGGTAACAGAGATGCCTTCACCTTCGTATCGGTCGTCATTAGGGTGCCGACAGGTTTGCAGTCTTCCATGTGGTAGTGCTTCAGTACCTCACCGATGTATTTGGTTTGGTTGGGTTCGATGGTGCTGTCAGGATGAGATCCGCGTGGTGCGGTCCCGACGTTGGTCTGATAGGCTCTATTGATTCACGTCTACTGTTTTTGGGCGAATCTGAGACTGAGCGTGAGCTTTCTCGTCGCCTCACGCTATGTGAGCAGGAATTTAGAGATAGTCAGTTTGCAAAGGGAATAACGTTGTTTTGCGTTAGTTTTTTAACATGAAGATGATGACAACATTTATAGGGCTAGTCAAGAGCTCTCCAACGCACCATACTGTGCGCGATTCGGTCAAGCATAGCCCAAGTTATGCTTGCCGAAGCGCAGGTCTCACCCACCACAGAAGCCTGACGCCGCCACTTGCCGTGGCGCCTTCGTTCACGTGCGAAGCGCCTTTCCCAAGGCGCATATCCCATTGTACATGGTGTGGGGGTCCCCTGCACTGTTTCCACACACCCTACCCACTTTTGGGTCGTGTTTGGTGATGGGGTGTGACGTGGTTCAAAACATGTCTGTGGACCTGCAGTCAGAGTTTTGACGAAGTCCCCAAGAAACAAAACGTACTACTGAGTTTCGGACGTCGAGCATGGTTTTTGGCAAAGTCCCTCAGTAACAACCTGCACTGGTGGATCCGGTGGACGATCCACCTGATCAGGCGGATCATCCACCAGACGCCTCGACAAGCCTATCGGAGTAATTTCTCCAGATGGTGTTTTTGTTACTCGGTCCGGTTGGTTATCGACCGGATTTCGAGTCGCAGGCGGCTCCTAGAGCCGCTGCGCATACCCCAACTTTGGAAGGCCATATCTCCCTCGATACTTGTCCGATTCCAGCGAAACAACTTCCACCGGATTTAACAACTCGTCAACTTTCAGGGGCAATCCTCCCTTTGAAGATCCAAGAAATTTTTGAGCCGCCAGATCCACCGGAGCGGCGTTTCCACTTTCTGGCGGCTCGTCGGTGCCTCACAGCGCCGCACTTGGGCATGCGGAGGGGCAATTTTTTTTCAACATTCTCCCCCTTGCACCTGCCATGCCCGCTGCTCCTGCTTGCTCTCACCCATCTCTCGCTGTGCCCTCCAGCCCGTCATAGCTGGTCATCCCAAGTTCGGCCACGCTCATCGCGTGCCAGTCCGCGGGTTGCGCCTTGGTCAAGCAATCCGCAAGCATGTTGTGCGTGCTGTAGTGTTGCAGCATCACCTGCCCCTTCTCGACCATGTCCCATGCATAGTGATAATGCACGGCGATGTCCTTTGTTCTCCTGTGCTGTGTCGGGTTGTTGGTCAGCGAGATGGAGCCAGTGTTGTCATCTTGCACCACCGTAGGCTCCAGCTGCAGCACGCCCAGCTCCCCCAGCAACCTGCGAAGCCACACCGCCTCCTTGACCGCCTCGGCCAGCGCGATGTACTCTGCTTCCACTGTGGAGGTGGCAACGCAGTCCTGCTTCCTACTGCACCACGAGACCGCTGCATCAGCGAGGAAGAACACGTATCCGAATGTGGACTTCCGCTTGTCCACATCCCCAGCGTAGTCTGCATCCGTGTAGCAGACCAGACGCAAGGGGTCCGCCCGCCCCTTGCCGTCGAACCTCAGGCGCGCGTGCAGCGTTGCCTACAGGTAGCGGAGGATGCTCTTGACCGCTTGCCAGTGTACTGGCCATGGATCGGTCTCGTACCTGCTCAATTTGTTCACCGCGTAGGCCAGGTCCGGTGGAGTCGCCACCATGGCGTACATGAGGCTGCCCACCGCCGATTGGTAGGGCACCCCTGTCATATCCTCCCGCTCTTCTTTTGTTTGCGACGCCATTGCCACACTCAGTTCACAGGTCGTGGAGACAGGACTACATACTGGTTTGCAGTCCTCCATGTCGTAGCGCTTCAGCACATCGGCCACGTATTTGGCCTGCCCCAGCTCAAGCGTGCGCGCCCTCCGGTTCCGCGTAACGCTCACCCCGAGGTAGAACTCCAGCTCCCCCATGTCCGACATTTGGAACCTGCTGCTCAGCTGCTCTTTCAGCTGCTGTAGGCTCGGCAGGTCTGAGGAGCACAAGATCAGATCGTCCACGTAGAGTGCGACAATCTGATGGAGCTTCTTCTTGCACCGCACNCGTAGCGCTTCAGCACATCGGCCACGTATTTGGCCTGCCCCAGCTCAAGCGTGCGCGCCCTCCGGTTCCGCGTAACGCTCACCCCGAGGTAGAACTCCAGCTCCCCCATGTCCGACATTTGGAACCTGCTGCTCAGCTGCTCTTTCAGCTGCTGTAGGCTCGGCAGGTCTGAGGAGCACAAGATCAGATCGTCCACGTAGAGTGCGACAATCTGATGGAGCTTCTTCTTGCACCGCACGTACACACTGTGATCTGCCTCACAACGCTTGAAGCCGAGTTGTGCCATGAAGCTTTCCATCTGTTGGTACCAACATTGGGGCAATTGTTTTAGCACGTACAAGGACTTACGCAGCTTGCGCACCTTGCCCTCCGGTGCTCCCACCCCCTCCGGCACCTCCATGTAGATTTCCTTGTCGATGATGCCATTGAGGAAGGCCGTCTTCACGTCCATTTGGTGGAGCTCCATGTCCTTCGCGACCTCCACCGCAAGGATCGCCCAGATGCTTATAAACTTGGCGACGAGGGCGAACGTCTCATCATAGTGTTTGCCCTTATGCTGTGCGTACCCCTTCGCCATGAGCCGCGCCTTGTACTTTTCAACCACACCTTCCTTCGTGAACTTGGTCTTGAAGACCCACTTGGAGCCGATGACCTTGGCGTCTTTCGGCCTGGCAACCAGCTACCACGTGTCATTTTCAGCAATGGAAGCCAACTCCGACTTGATGGCGGTGTTCCACTTCTCCCCCTTGAGCCGCGCAAGCGCCTCTTGCACGGTCGTCGGTTTCGTTGATGCAGCCAGCATGCACCGAATCATGCAGATCCATCGATTGGTGCCTGCGTCAAAATGCTTCCCCGCTCTCCGCTGCCTCCCGCTGTGGCGCGGTAGTCTTGGCGGCGTCTCGTCGCTCTGCTGCGATCCTTCCGACTTAGTCTGCTCCGGTGAATCGTCAACCAGACGGGCGGCACGTCCAGAGGATTTTTCTCCGACGCCCAACGCAAACTCCACCGGGAGTGCACGCTTCGGCACCCACGGTGCTTTCTTCGACGGATCATTCCGCCGGATCTCCAGCCCAGCTACATCATCGTCGGATTCCTCTGTGTCGGCTGCTGCACTTGCTGCACCGCCGTGCTCCGACACCGCATCATCGACCTCCGCGTCGGCTGGCTCCTCCTCGTAGTCAAGGAGCTCGAACAACTCCCCCTCTTTTGGAGTGTTCCTGACGCTCATGTTGTTGTTGCTGCTACTGAAGCTTTGCTGCTTGTCAAACTCGACGTCACGAATGCAAATGATCTCTTGCGTGCGCGGGTCCTAGAGCTGATACGCCTTTTGCGCACTCTCGTAGCCAAGGAACAAGCACAGCTTCGCCCGCAGTTCCAGCTTGCCGTCGCGTTGTTGCGCCGCCTGCACCATCGCGTGCGCCTTGCACCCGAACACCTTCAGGTGTGCCACGTCTGGCTTGCGCCCGCTCCAAACCTCCTGTGACGTCTTCCAGCCGCCCTTACCCTTCAGCACCGCTGTTGGGGTGAGGTTGATGGTGTAGCTTGCTGTACGCACAGCCTCCGCCCAGAACCCTGGTGGCAACCCCGCATCCACAAGCATGGTCCGCACCATATTGAGCAGCGTCTGGCTTGCCCGCTCCGCCACTCTGTTGGACTGTGGCAAGTACGGCATAGTGGGTTCCCACTTGATGCCCTACTGCTTCATCCACCCGTTGTAGCGCACGTACTCTCCGCCATTGTCGCTGCGTAGCGCTCTGACCTTCCGGCCAGTCTGCCTCCCACTGCTGCGACATACTCCTTCAGCCGGTCTAGGACCTCGCCCTTCCGCTTCATGAAGTACACGCGAAGTTTTCTACTGCAGTCGTCAATAAAGGTGACAAAGTATCTCAAGCCGCTATTTGACGGCGTTCTGAACGGTCCACACACGTCGCTGTGCACGACCTCCAGCAGGTCCTTTGCGCCAGCCTTGTTCTCGTTGAACGGCTTGTGCCACGCCTTGCCCAAAATGCAAGGCTCACACTTTTTGTGCGCTGCTACATCTACTGCCGCGTATGCAGCGTCGATGACAAGGTCGCGCACCATGTCGCGCTTCGCCATCGCCTTAACAGTTGCGGGTACTAAATTCCCCAACCGCCGGTGCCAGAGCTCCAGATCAGCGCTTCCTCCCTTGGCCATGTCGACGACACGCTCTTGCGAGTCCGTTGCATTCGATGCCGCGGGGACCACCTTGGTCTCCACAATGTAGAGACCGCTCTCACGCTTCGCCTCCAGCACGACCTCGTTGTCGCCGTCAATGCGCACCACCGCGCCTTTCCTGCGGAAGAGCACCTCACACCCCTTGTCTGTCAAGCTCCTGACACTCAGGATGTCATCCAGGCCAGGGACGTGTTGCACATCACGGATTGTGCACAGCTCCTTCTTACCGCCCACCACGACTTCCACCTCCACGTTACCTTGGCCGGCCGCCGGCTCGACTTTGTCGTTCGCGACCACCATGGACTTGGAGGACTTCTCGTAGGTGACGAGCCCCACCTTCTCGACTTGGGTGTACTCTTTGGCCCTGGAATCCAGGCACCGCCTGTTGGACTTCTTGAGGAAGTGGTTATTGTTGCCGTTGAGGAGCGACCTGCCCTTGCTGTTTTTGCCGCCGTTCTTTGCCTCCTCCGAGCACTCACGGGCCCAATGGCCCTCTTTGCCGCAGTTGCGGCATGCGCCTTTCTTGGCGCCCTTCTTACCGCCGCCTTTTCCGCCACTTCCATTGCCCCCACTTCCGCCACCATGTGTTTTGGTGACGAGGGCGGATGAGGAAGACGAGGAATCCCTGCAGCTCCGACGCTGCGCCTCGTTGCGGATGTACTCTACGACAGCGCCATAGGTGAGCTTGTCCTCCGACCATCCTCCGAGGACAGTGATGAGTGGGCCCCAACTGTCAGGTAGGGCCATGAGGAGAGCCCTTGCCTGCAGCTGTGTGACAATCTTCCACCCCACGGCGTTGCATTGCGAGGCGAGCAACTCGATCTGCTGCATGGCAGAGATGACATCATCTCCCTCCTCGATTCTCACCGTTAGGAGCCGCTTCATTGCGAAGATTTTGTTCGCGAGTGACTTGGATTGGTGGATGGCGCAGAGCTTTTGCCAAGCTTCGGCTGCCAACTTGCAACCTTGGAAGTACCACCACTACGACTCGGCCGTCCCGGACACCAGGAGCATGAGCGCCTCTGTGTTCTTCTTTTTAAAGGCCTGCTTCTCCGCATCCGTAGCAGTCGCCTCTGTGAGCACCTCCTTTCCCAACATGACTTCCAGCAGCCCCTTATGCAAGAGGTGCAGCTCGAACTACCACCTCCATAGCCCAAAGCCCGGGTCGCCCGCATACTTCTGAATGGGCTGCGTCTCCTTCTGCGCCATGTGTGCAGCTGCTACTCCGACGAGTTCTCAGAACATCACATCGACGTCCAAGATGACGATCCCGTGCGCTGCGGAAGACGTGAACGTTGGAGGCGTTCAGACCCGTGGGCCCATAACCCTTTGTTACGATGAGATCCGTGTGGTATGGTTCTGACGTTGGTCTGATAGGATCTATTGATTCACGTCTACTGTTTTTGGGCGAATCTGAGACTGAGCGTGAGCTTTCTGGTCGCCTCACGCTATGTGAGCAGGAATTTATAGACAGTCAGTTTTCCAAGGGAATAACATTGTTTTGCGTTAGTTTTTTAACATAAAAATGATGACAACATTTATAGGGATAGTAATGAGCTCTCCAACGCACCAAACCGTGCGCAATTCGGTCAAGCGTAGCCCAAGTTATGCTTGCCAAAGCGCAGGTCTCACCCACCACAGAAGCCTGACGCCGCCACTCGCTCTGGCGTCTTCATTCACGTGCGAAGCGCCTTTCCCAAGGCGCATATCCCATTGCACATGGTGTGGGGTTCCCCTGCATTGTTTCCACGCACCCTACCCAATTTTGGGTCGTGTTTGGTGATGGGGTGTGACTTGGTTCGAAACCTGTCCGTGGAACTGCAGTCAGAATTTTGACGAAGTCCCCGAGTAACAAAACGTACTACTGAGTTTCGGACGTCGAGCAAGGTTTTTGGCGAAGTCCCTGACTAACAACCTGCACTACTGGAACCGGTGGACGATCCACCTGATCAGGCAGATCATCCACCGGACGCCTCGGAGCAATTTCTCCAGATGGTATTTTTGTTACTCGGTCTGGTCGATTATCGACCGGATTTCGAGTCGCAGCCAGCTCCCAGAGCCGTTGCGCATACCCCAACTTTGGAAGGCCATATCTCCCTCGATACTTGTCCGATTCCGGTGAAACAACTTCCACCGGATTCAGCGACTTGTCAACTTTCAGAGACAATCCTTCATTTGAGGATCCAAGCAGTCATTGAGTCACCAGATCCACCGGAGTGGCGTTTCCACATTCTAGCAGCACATCGGCGCCTCCCGGCGCCGCACTTGGGCATGCGGAGGGGCAGTTTTTTTTCAACAGTGCCTGCTACTCGGTTGCAATGGATGGTGATTCCAAGGTAGTTCTCGAGAGGACCCATGTCCTTCATCTTGAACCTTTTGCCAGGGTCAGACTTCAACTCATCCAGCAGCTCGACCGAAGACGAGCAGATGATTAGATCATCCACGTACAGCACAACCAGCATCAACCCTCTCCCATCGTTGTGCACGTACATGCTCAGGTCATTCTGGCAATGTGCAAAGGAGAGACCGGTCATGAAACGATCCATCTCTTCACACCACATCCATGGGGCCTGTTTCAGCCCGTAGAGCGCTTTCACCAACTTGCACACCTTACCCTTGGGAGCTTTGACTCCTTCGGGCACCTCCATCAGCACTTCCTCGGCAAGCTTCCCATAAAGAAAAGCTGTCCTGATTTCCATCTGGTGTATCTCCATGTTCTTTGCGGCTGCAATGCCAAGGAGAGATCAGATCGAGCCAAAGGTCACAATTGGCATGAACCTCTCATCGCACTCAAAGTTCAGGCGTTGAGAGAACCCCTTAGCCACTACCCTTGCCTTGAACTTGTCGATGTTGCCGTCTTGCTTCTTCTTCACTCGGAGGACCCACTTGGATCCCACCACGTGGGCATTGCCGGGTCTATCCACTAGCACCCACGTACCATTCTGGGCAATGGATGCGAGCTCGTTGTCCACTACCTCTTTCCACTTGGCCGCATTTGGGCCATTCATTGCCTCCGCCACTGTGGATGGCTCCCCCTGCGCCATGCATGACCATCTAAGGCCGGTCCAATCATCCTCATACTACAAAGGTGCTTTCTTTGGTCGCAAACTGCGCCGGATGCTGGTGCGGCTTCTTGCTTTGGTGCCGGTGCTTCCACAGGTGGTGGTTTGTCATCGTCGTCATCGTCAGAAGAGTCGTCAGACTCCAAGTCAGACTCGGAAGCCCCCAACTTCTCGAAATCCGCGTCCATGTGAGATGTTGCATCATCCTCCACAACTACTCTCCCATTCCTACCACCTACTTACAAAGCATGCCAGTTGTCGGGTGCTTGGTCTCCGGACTCGAGCAACACTATCCACTCTCCCGTTTTGTGAGCGAGGATCAGGTCCAGCAGCTCTCCCTTTCCAAGGGTGTGTTCGTTGAACACGATGTCGCGGCTCCTGAGGAGCTTGCCTGCTGCCTGGTCTCAAAGCCGATAGGCTTTGTGTGATTTGTTGTACCTAACCATGACGCACTTCTTGGAACGTGCGTCAAGCTTGCCTCCACCTTCTCCCGACTGGATCTTCACCCATGCAGTTGACCAGAATACCTTCAGATGAGATGCATTGGGTTTCTTTCACAACCATGCTTCTTGTGGGATCTTCAGCTGCTTGTCTTGCTCCTTTCCACGCAAGGCGGTTGTTGGTGTAAGGTTCAAGAGGTAGTAGGCCATTGTTGGTTCTTATGGCCAAAAGCGAGGTGGGAGCTGGGCGTCGAAGAGCATGCTTTGCACCATGTCGAGCAGGGTCTGATTCATCCTCTCGGCAACGCCGTTGCTTTTGGGGGCTGTAAGGGGTGGTTTGTTCATGGCGGATATCATGATGCTTGAGCCAAGGCTCGCATGCCTTGTACTCATCCCCATTGTCACTTTGGAACATCTTCACTTTCTTGGACATTTGCCGCTCCACCATGGCGATGAAGTCAAGGAGCTTCTCCTTGACCTCTCCCTTTGTTTTGAGGAAGTAGATCCACAACTTGCGACTGTGGTCGTGAATGAAGGTCAGGAAGTACTTGCTTACTCTGTTTGACGGTGTGTGGAAGGGTCCACACACGTCACTGTGTATCAGTTCCAAGACATGCTCTGCTTGTTGACCTCCTCTTCCAAACGACTTCTTCTTTGCCTTCCCTTGGAGTTCACACAATATACACCCTTTGCCATGCTTCATGGTACACCCTTTCATTCCGTGGACAACCTCTTGCTCTTACATCTTCTACAGCGTGCTGTTGGCCACTTGGCCAGATCGCCGGTGCCACAACTCAGCGTCAGTGTCCTTAGTTGATGTGGCAGCCGCAACGGTCGCCGGCGGTGCATCCTTTGGCTCCAGTGCCATTGTCTCGGTGGTACATGCGAGTCCCTCATCCGATGCCTTGGTGACTTTGGTTTGAAGCACGTAGAGGCCATCAACTCTTGGAACTTGAAGCATGAGGTCGTCTTTGGTGGACACAATCTGGATGTCCTCTTTTTTTAGGGCCACGGCTTCATTGTTGGTGAGCACCACTGTCATGTTGTTGTCGATGATTTGTGAGACTGACAGCAATTTGGCAATAAAGGAGGGCATGTACACCACCTTTTGAAGGTTGACCGCCTTCTCCACACCGTTCACGTTGAACGTGATTACCTTGTCCCCTTCGCCCATGGCTTGGACGACGCCACCGTTTGCTCACTTGATGCGCATGACAGATTCGGCCATGGAAAAAACTCCACCCTTCTCTTTTGATGAGTGGTGGTTGGTGGCCGAGTCAAGGGCGAATGCCCAGACCTAAGGATCATTGCCCCATTTATGGGCATCCTCCTAGCCATCATGTTGGTGAGCTCCTTCTTCTCATTCCCACCTTTGTTCCCGCCTTCTTTCTTGGGACTACGGCAGTCCCTAGCCCAGTGTCCAACCTTGCCACAGTTGTGACAGTTGGCGGGCTTCTTGGAACTCTTCCCGCCACCATTGCCTTTCCCTCAACCACCACCACTTCCGCTATTGCCTTGACTAGAGCGAGAGCTTGCACTTTGTCCATTGAAGCGAGATGCATAGGCTGAGATGTTTGCCTCAGTGCCACTGCGTCGCATAGACTCATTGCGGACGTGTTCGGCGACGGCCTCATACGTCAAATTTGCCTCCTTCCAACCGCCAAATATGGTGATCAAGGACCCTTGGCTTTATGGCAGCGCCATCAGAAAGATCATGGCATGCACATTGGAGTCGAGATTCCATTCCATTTGCTGGACATCTTGCAGCACTTTGTCAAACGACTGCAAGAATGCGGGTATCGATTCTCCTTTGCTGAACCTCATCGATGTCAACCTTTGGAAGATGAAGAGTCAGTTTACTAGGGCGTTTGATTGATGCACGCGTGAGAGTTCTGCGTAGGCCTCGGCAGCCAACGTAAATCCTGTGATGTGGGAGTGTTAAGTCACGTTGATGGGAGTCACAATTATGGCAAGAGCCATGTTGTTCATAATCGTCCATGCTGCAATGTCGGCCGCATGCGTGGTCACTATCACATCAATGGGTGCTGTCTTGGTCCTTTTTAGGATGTCGAGGTAGCCACGCATGTTCATGACAATCTCAAACTGCCATTTCCACAAGGGAAAACCTATCCTCGTGAGTTTGGACATACCTACCTCAAGGTGGCTTTGAGTCGGATCCGTCATCTCCTGCGGTTGTTCATCTTCTCTGTTTCACTGTTACTCTGTTTCGTCGATGTCGATGAGGCTGATGAGGATCCTGGTTGTGACCGTTTTCAAAGGTGCAGTTGGTTCCGTTGCATGCCCCTCCTGCCGATGATTCCCTAAGGCAATGGTGCCATCGTGAGAAAGACAGACTCGCGGTCGTACCACCTTCTAAAGGGGTAGAGATTTATCCCGTCGGGGCTCGAGGGTCTTGTTCAATGTGGGCAAAGCTAGTCCTCATCCCCTAGCTTGTCCCGTGCGCGCATCCTATCTGAAGCTCATGGAGCCGAGGAGCAAATTGGAGCCGTCCGATCTTCATGTACCCGTTGTACATGTGCACCCTGCATGACCATGTGTGAGCCAGTTTTGGAAGCGTGCCTTAAAACCAAAAGTGTTGGCCCATAACCCTTTGTCAATGTGCTCGATAGCAACGGTCTAGAAAACGGGTCCCAACATGGGAGGCCGCCAACCACTCTTGGTATTGCAACCAAGATAACATATCACCCTAGAACGAGGGATCCACACTTTAGGTTCGTTTGGTTTGCAACCTCACGAAGTCCGCATGATGGTCTTTAGTGTCTACCTTTGGTTGGACACTCTGTGAGGAGTCTCAAGGGCAAGAACTGTAAATGGATGCATGCAAGGTACAGGCTCTTATACTTGCAGAGCTTTGCTAAAGCTTCTGCTTGTAGTGGCTCCACTGGAGCCAATCGCAACCTACTGTCTTACTTGGCACGTCCTTAGACCGCCAATTGTCATCCTCAAGGCAGGCTCTAGTAAGCTTCCAAGAAGCTTCCTGTCCCAGTTTGGGCCGCAAAGGAAATTGTGACTGTTGCCGGGGTTGAACCCACAATCTCTCACATGAGATTGCAGCGCCTATTCAACTAGGCCTATTATGATTTACAGGGGTCATACCAATTATGGGTAGTGCATTCTTGGCCCATCTGAGAACAGACCAAGGGGACGTTCTCCATAGAGAAGTGCATGCCTTTTTTGTATGTGCAGCTAGCCAGCTAGGCAGTAGACAAGGTGCATACCATTTCAACACCCTCCACCTTGATAGGTTCTTCTTCCAACCGTGGATGACGTTGAATCTTCATAGGGAACAACAACCCATGCTTTGTGATTTCCTTGTATGTACTGTGTTCTAGTTTAACAAAGAAATCAAGACACCTTGTCTACTGTACAAGTCTTACCGTGCCAATTAACTCGTCACCGAGTGCAAGAGTTTGAAACAGCTGGTAAGTACAGAGCCTGAGTCTTTTTCAATTTTTTTCAGGAAAATGCACTTACCATTTTACTGCACGCATACGCATTTTGTAAAGAAAACTAGGGCCTGGAAACCATCATCAAGGACTCAGAAAAAGAGGAAAGAATCAATCCATGTCGTTCGATGTGAACACGTGAAATGCAAGAGCAGAGAAAACTAACCATGAAGTTTTTTTTTACAAGACGCAGATTTTACATCACCTCGTGGTGTAGGACCTCCTGGACCCCCACGCCTCGGTGCAGCACCTCCTAGACCTCCACCTCCTGGTGCAACACCTCCTACACTTGTAGCTGCTGCTGGTCTGACTACTGGCATTGATCCAGCACCAATAGAAGTTGCAGTTCTTGTTGCTCCACCTGTTGCTCCCGTCGTTGCTGCTCACTTGGCTAGAGGCGCCGTCCCACAAACTGCTCAAGTTATAGCTTCTGGTGTTGTACTTCTTACAAACCTTTCCGTTGGAGCCAACACTACACCTACTTCAGTCCCTGCTGTCCCGCTACCAAACAGGGTGCTCAGTTCCCTGATGAAGCCCTAATTGAATCCCTTGTTGAAGTCCCTGCTGAGGCCCGGGCTGAAGTCCCTACTGAATCCCCTACTGAAGCCCCTACTAAAGCCCCTGCTGAAGCCCCTACTGTAGCCCTTGTTAAAGCTCCTACTGAAGCCCCCACTTTCATCCCTATTGAGGCTCCTCCTACAGCCCCTGCTCATGCCCCTACTGAAACCCCAACTTGCGCCCTTGCTGAAGCCCCAAATTGTGCCCTCGCTAAAGCCGCTAGTCCTACTCCTATTGAACTCAAACCGGGTACTAAAATGCAAGCTGAAGCACATTCTAGCGACCCTGCTATGTCTATCCCTGCTACTGACATCTTTGTCGAAATAGCCTCGGCTATCACCAGCCCTGCCGTTTCACCGTCTACTGTGGGTGGAGTTGACACGGGATTGGCGTGTTTGAGGGTTTTTGGAAATGGATCGCCGTCTGAAGGATATCTTGTCGAGATCAGCGATGCATATCCTCTTCCTTGTTCTTGTTTGCGTTTGTCTTCATCTTTTTTATCCATTTTTACTTCATCATTGTGTTCAACGTTTATTCTTAACAGGCCAATCATAACAACAGTCTGAACGTTGGCTTTTGAGGCCTTGAAGAAGGTCCCATCTTCTCTAAGACAAACTCCGTAACTTACAACATGTGTTTCACAAATAGTCTAACCATGGAATGATTCAAGATCTGAAAATTATCCGTTTTGTAAGTTCTCAATTAACTAGCATGTCGATTTAATCTTGCACCATCGCCTTTGAATGTGTTCTTGGACTCCACGGGGAAATTCGACTATGAAGAGAGACACACGAGTGTCCGTACTCAAGGAGATCCTTTGATCCATTGCTTTTCATACAAATCTTGCAGAGGGAGCTGGAAAGGGTGCAATTGGTACTCCAACACGTGAAGATTCTGTGATGGACTTCGAAGGAGGAGGGAACCACAAGCGAGCATCTCTCAAGAGGAGTGAAGACTTGCTCATCGGTGCCCTTCTCTTGTGCCTCTTCCCAGCACTCAATGTCAGAGCATAAATGATCCACACATAGCATATGTATCCACCTCGCTCTATCTTCCTCATTTTGCTGTTGCGATCGTGGATCTATTGTGGCCGTTGAATGGCTGTGGCGGTGACCTTCAATGGATGATACAGATTGCCGCCCGGACACTGATGCTGGATGAGTGGCACTAGGTGCAGGGAGGGCAATTGAAGTAGAAGGTGAGCACCCGAAGACATGGATCTCATAGTCCAAGAGGTTGCGGCAGTAGCCGAGAGAAAATGGCACATCGTGTAGCTATCAGCAAAAAGTACTGCATCCGTGAGTGGACACTGTCACTCAGACAAGTAATGCCTCCTACGGGAGAGGTAGAGGCAGCTCCGGCAACTAGAGCATCCAAAGATGAGGGCTCAATGTGTAGAGAAGTTTTGGCGGTTGTTCCGAGAAAATGGTACATGGTGTTGCTGCCAGTAAGTGGTCCAACACTTGCGGGTAGGTGCCAATGATCAGATGAGCAAGGCCAACTATAGGGAGAGCTAGGACTAGCTACGACAGCTATGGCACTTGATGGCGCAAGCCCTCTGCTAAAGAAAGCTGCAACGATAGTCCGCGTGGATGACTCACGTGTTCCTACCAATAGATGGTGCGGCAGATGCGAGCTTATTCTGGCGCTCAGACGAGCCGAGTGGGTGCGGAAGAGGTAGAAGAGTGAGTGGTGAATGGAGCACCCTAGATTTTTTTATTCTCCTAAGCTAAACCAGAGAATATGCAACAAGAGATTCCGCCGTCGCAGTGCGTTTCGGGACCAATGGTGAGGGACACCACCACCCACTAACAGCCCAATGAACGTGGAGGGTGAGGGAAGAACCTCATTTGCTCTGATACCAGTATTTACCCTTGAACTCTTTAGCTAAGGGATTATGGAGAGAATGAGAGAGTGGGGAGATTCCCAGGAGGCACACACGCCATGGATATGGATTTTTGCCTTAGAACAACGAACAAGACAAAAGTTGGGGTGGGGAGCGAGCGTGTAAGAACCAGTGAGTGCACATTTGCATCAAGCAACAACCCAGGCAAACATGCACCGCCGCCCGGGCGTCGAGCCCAACCTCTCAGTATTAACGGACGGTGGCTACTCACCGATGTACGGCCAACGACCGACACGATGGCCCCCTAAGGTCAGCACTCGGGAAGTATTTCAGCTCCCCTCTAAAATCCACAAGCAAACAATCATGAGAAAAACCATGGTAGTCAGATTATACAAGGTATGAAATGGTTTTTTTAAGGCTAATCCCCAGGGAGCTAGGTGGTCGCCTATTACAAATGGTGCCAGCAACCACGACTGTATGGAGTGTATGTGTGTGGTGGGACAAGTGGGTGTAACAGATGTGAGAGGCGAAGAACTGGAAAAAAGATTCAATACACAATGCCAAATAAAGGCTTGTTTTAACGGCTATTCTTTGGACGTTACACAACACATGGCCATACGTCTGGCTAGCGGGTTCCCGGGTTCACCTTTGCGTATGCCAAACTCTATCCATGAATTTCACATATGAACACATAAGAGGGAAAATAAATGAAAAATGCAGTAAAATCATGATATTTGAAAGGAGAAGTGAATGACAGCAGGAATTCCGCTTTTTGTTGGCTATGCCAAAACAAGTCCAGATCACTGAATGTTGAAAGAAGTGATACAGTTGGTTATGACCATGGGGGAAAAAATGAAAGAAGTGGTACAGGAGCGGGGCGACTTTCTAAGTCGCCCCCATTCTTGCTTGACCATGTCTAAGACGCCCCCATTCTAAGAAAAATGGCTAGGTCGCCCCCATTCCGAAAAGTCATGGCTATGTCGCCCCCATTTCGGTGCTCCGAGGAATTATGGCTGGGATGCCCAGTATGGATTCAATATTATTGACGTCTTGCCCCCACTTTATAAAGTGGGGGCAAGACAACGATGTTATTTCATCCGGTAATGTACCGAAAATGAGTTTCAAACAAAACCTGCCATACATCGTCCCGGACACCAGGTCCGTCGTGTCCGCCGTCCAGACTTCGTCGAGAAGGGCGATGGGATGTTTGCAAGTTACGGAGTCGACGTCCGATGTTCGCGTTATGCACGTAAAGTGTCATATTCTCCGACCTTCAAAGGTGGACACTGTTGCGTTTATTCAGTTTCCTCGCGGCTTCCGAGTAGTCGGCCTTTACTTGCCATCTCCTTTCACGCTTTGTACGGCGCGATTGGTGGTCGTCGACACGTGCATTTCTCGTTGGCCCCATGACCGTTTGCAAACGGCACCTTATACTTGTCAAGGAATGTAATCCACGTACATTGTTGCCACGCTGGCATGTACTTTGACCAATCTGTGCACGCATTCGGTTCAGTACGCTAAACCTCCCCCCCAACCTTCGACAGTGGAGGAGTACACCTCGATGAGGTTACTCCGCACCCTGTGGCTGGCAGGGGTCTCCCACGCCCGTCATTGTACGTTGCATGTTGCATCACTGTCGCCCGAGCAGTCCTCGTTACCCATCCCGCTTTCTCGGCGTTCCCATGGCGCCGGTCGGCATCCTCGCACCCGGTAAGTCAGGGTCATGGGGGCATGGTACATATTTATTTGCCATTTTTCTATCCAACATGCCCTCATTCTGGCCGCATGGCAGCCTCAACTTCGATCGGTTTGCCGAGCGGAGCTCGGCAAACCGTCTACGCCACACGTAGTTCACGACATCAACTCTCGCCTGGCCCACACTACCTTGATCCCCTAAGTGCCGACCTAGGGGTCGACTATGTTGACCCCATGCACGTGTGGTTTTTTGCCGAGTGGGATGACGACATGAGAGAGCGCGACGAATGGGAGAGGCAGCAAGAAGCAGAACTGTTGGCATGTATGACCCCCGGTTCCCCTGATCCCGGCCCCGTCACATACAAAGGTGGCAAAGCAGTGCGAGTCCGTCCGGAACACTACTACCCACCCAGTGGTATGTGTTTGAGACTGTTGCTCTCGTGTCATGGCCCGTGCCATTTCTGGTCTAGAGTGCCTCCTAGTTCAACCTGCATCGACACCTAACGTGAAGTCGCGTAAGGAACAAGGCCCACCCCGCAAGCCCACAGTACCCTTGCACAATCGTAAGCCCACTGCGCAGCATGTGACCCCGCATGTCTCGCATCTTTCAACACGTAGTCTGAGGCTGTTGCTGTTTTTTTTTTGCAGGCCCCTCGGACGAAGATGACGGCGGTGATGGTGCAGAGTTCCCGGGTGGCATGGAATTTCCAGCAATGGAGGAGTGCCGCTGTGCCATCGAGGATTACGCAGTCGAACAGCGTTTCCCCCTCAAGTGGGAGAGGTCTAAACCCGGCCGGATCGTGGTCCGCTGCCGCAACCGCAAGAGGGATGGATGCCCGTGGGTAATTCATGCACACATGTCGAGCAAGTCCAACAGTTGCACTGTGTCTTCCTACGTGGAGAGGCATAAGTACACCCCGGGCCAGACGAAGGGAAACCCGGCGCGGACAACCAAGTGGGTCCTGCGACGTATCCGGGACACGGTGGCCCGAGACCCAACCACTGACGCCAAAGCCCTGCGTGTGGTTGTCAAAGCTGTCACACACGAGAACGTGGGCTACCAGGTCATCTGGAGGGCGTGGGACAAGGCCCAAGAGGAAGTCATGGGGGAGAAGTCCATCTCGTGGGCTCTTTTCCCCGCGTATTGCGCCGAGGTGAGTCCTGCTTCATTTAAGGTCAAGTTCACATGGGACCTGTTTTGTTTATGCTCCCATATTGATGGTTGTATTTCTTCCGCACATGCAGCTGATGCGACTCGACCCCAACACCATCGCCGTGGCGAAGCAGAAGGCCAAGCAGTTTCGTCCATGTTTTGTGGCGCCTAGTGCATGCCGCAAAGCGTGGCCTCACGTTCACCGTATTGTTACTCTCGACGGCACCTTTCTCAAAAACGGCTACAAACAGGTGCTTCTGATTGCGCAGTTTTTCGATGCTAACAACAACAGTGTGCCAATGGCCTACGCCATTGTCAGCAAGCAGGACGAGGACAACTGGGGGTGGTTTCTGCTCCAGTTTTCTAACGCTTACTGGACCATGCGCGAAGGTGGCACCACCATCATCAGTGATCATGATGCAGGACTCCTCGCAGCAATGCCGAAGCTCCTCCCTCGGGCCAACCACATGTACTGCACCTTCCACATCAAGGAGAATATCCGCGTGACATTCAGCAAGGCTGCAGCAAATATCTTCTGGCGGCTGGCACACGCGTACGAGCGGGAGGAATACGACAAGCTGATCATTGAGCTCGTGCAGACAAACCAGGGCACTGCATGCTATGTGTTTGGTGATGGCAAGTCTGGAGGGATCCCACTGCGCTCGTCGAGCCAATTTCACGGGCCTCCGGGTGGTGGCGCGCACACCACGAGCAACGCTGCAGAATTTCTCAACGCACGGATACTTGAAGCACGTAAGCTCTTTCCATTCCACTGCTTTGCCAGTCTGTACCCCTTCATACAGAAGCTGTTCGCAACCCACAGAAAGCAGGCACACGACACCAATATGGGGAGCGAGATGGAGAGGAAGTGGGTGACCACTCCCGGAAAGGCGTTGACGCACAACTGCTTGGCGACCCGAGAATACAAGGTGGTGCACAACGACAACCTCATGGCCACAGTGACAGGGAGCCGGGGTGTGCCGTGGCAGGTGGACTGCCGGATGCGGAAGTGCAGCTGTGGTCGCTACCAGGAGTTCGACATTTTGTGTGTGCACGCATGTGCTGTGCTGCTAGAGAATGGTGTGACACCGGAAAACTACACCGACATGGCGTACAGCATTGCTGCGTGGAAGCGTTGCTACCGGCACCCCATGCCGCGCGTCAACCTCAAGGCATTGAAGCCAACTCCCCCAGAAGCAGACCATGAGGGGGACTCCCCAGGACCCGGGTGGCAGGCCTCTGGCAGCCATGCAGTGGACCGTACGCAAGGCAGACGCAAGCGGCGGGGGGATCTATTGCGCGCAAACCACATTTGTGGACGGTGTGGCCATAAGGGCCACCCTATGAAACGTTGCAAGAACCCACCCGCTGCAACACTGGCACAAATGGCTGCGGCACGCGCGGCTGAGCTGCGAGGCCAGCAGGTTGCTGCAGCCAATGGTGCGGAGGATGCTGCTGGAGCCATCATGGATGCAGCAGACACTGAAGGCGATACAAGTGCACGAACAAGTACAAAAACTGCAGGGCCAAGAACTGAGGAGGGTCCTCAAGAGGGAAACCTAACGCAAGAGCAGACAGCAACCGGCCAGGCACTGGAGGGGGAGGAGGAGGAGGAAGCGTACGAGGAGGTCAGTTCAGAGGAGGAGGGGAACACCGAGGTCTTAGTCGCCAGGCCTGCACCAGAAGGTGAGCGCACTTCAGAGTGGACAGATTCGGAAACTTCAGACGAGGAGTACGACCCAGATGAAGAGACTAGGAGGACAAGGCATGAGGCAGAGGAGGCTGCTTTCCGTCGTCAGTATGCCATGGTCCGCGAGCTTGTTCCCGAGATGGGGCTCCCAGACCTTGACATGTTACCTGACACTAGAGCTTTGTAAAGATAAGATGTTCATTAGTCTTGCACATGACTCTTATGCATTGCCAGTTTGTGTTGCATCTACAAAAACTACTACATTCCTCACTAACCTTCACCCGTTCTGTGATTGTAGGTGAAGAAGGCTCTTCTACTCGTGCTTGTCCAAGCATCCTTAAGGTCAAGATCCCGAAGGACCAAAAGGGGACTGTCTGTGAGGGGGCGGTTTAGATTGCAGCGTGTGCATGTGGAGGGGGATGATTGTACCCTGATTTCACATGGTCAACCAGTGGAGGTGTTCTATGATGCCCTAAAGTGTGGAGATGCCTGCCCTTGTGCAGCCTGCGACGTTATGCGCTGGGTGAACAATTTGCGGGTCTACGTGAAAGAGTGGATTGCCTCATGTGACCTTTCTCCATTGTCTTTCATGTGGACCTAAGGCTTTCGTACATATTGACATTTTCATTCAATGTATTCATTGCATTTTAATAGCAATGTGTGTGAAGTAATGGTGCTTAAGGTGGATGCACAAATGCTTGCACAACCCGAAACCCTGAACACTAACCACCAAAGCAAAAGTTGCACTACTGTTTATGGTAGTTGCCTCTTTCTTCCCCCTTGTGACATGTCTAACGTAAATGTCTCGTTATTCCTCAACCCTAAGTGGACATTACATGAAAAGTAAGCCAGTCACAAACGGTCTAACACAATGATAAGAAAAACAAAGGAAGCATAAACATCTTATGGGGGCTGAATGCAACGAACAGTTTCCTGGCATCCACTAGGTGAAGACATTACATTAGTACAAAGGAAGCATAAACATTTCACTGGGGGGTGCTATATCATGAATAGAGCATGAGGTAATGGAACATTAAGGGTACTCTAGCCATCGTATTGCATAATTGTTGGGCACAATGCACTACAGTGTGCATACACCAGAGAAGATGCCGGGAAGTCCAAACATGAAAAGAGGGTAGTCCATAAGTCATATTGCATGAACCTATGCCCAATGTCGCTGACAGTGGGTACTCCAAACATGATTCCTGGTACTCCACCCATGGAACTAGGTGCTTCAGACATGACAGTGGGTACTCCAGACATGATTTTACAGAAAACTTGCCTCAATGTACTGGACTGTGGGTACTCCAGACATGATTCTGTCAAATTGTACGCACTTTACACGAAAAACAAGGGTGAATTAGAGAGGAAACGACACAATTCTTCGTCACTAACGGTGTTCCTGGGGGGCAAATGGGACATGCAAATCTAAAATGATAACAAGATGCCCCTGCAGAAAGGGAGCAAAAGGGATATGATTCGCCCGATAACCTACATGTGTACCATGCGCATGGGGCCACTACGGACTCGGTGGCTCGGTCCATACCCATGGGTCCCAAAGGTCGGGACAGTGTGGCGGACGACTACTTGGCATGCGCATTCCCAAGGTCCATGCCACACGTTCTGGAGTGACAGGAGCTTGGGCCCATGATGGTTCCTCGTGGCCCAACTCACGGTTGCGTGCTACATACCGGTCCCACTCCTCCTTCAATGCTACCCATGCTCGATGAGCCGCCACAAGGTCCCCTATGGGCGTACTCCATCCTTAATGTGTCGGGCCATTCAGACGCCCGTCTGTGTCCATGTCGATGGAATGTGGAGTAAATTAATGTGGATGATTAGCGAAGTGGACTAACTGAGAAGCACTTTAAGTACACACGATTGTACCTGTTCACCGCGCGAAATCTTCATCGACGGAAATCTTCATCAGTGCATGCCAACGCTCGATACGCAAACCCGGACATTCAACTTCTCCTTTACTTTGGAACGTGCGGCTGCAACGTCGGACGGGCAGAAGTAAGTTGCTCGAGTCCACGTGGACACAGGCTTCGCGCATGAACCGTGCAACGGTGGCAACATGACACAGTCATGCGACACACCGCCATATATCCCCCCGGGTGGGGCTACGTCGTCACATTGGGCCGTCGTCCACTTTCGGCGTGGAACTCCGTACTCGACCAATCGACTCAACATATGATGTCAGCAATGCCGAGTCATACCGTGTCTGTCGCCGTGTTGCAGTTTTCATACCGTTTGCAACAACAAACCAGACTCGCAAAGGAAAAAAATATGACGACCCCAAACCATTGTCACGACCATCGAATTTAGGGTACCGTTACGTTGTTTCAGCGACTATGTGGTCGCCTCGCGAAGACGAACTTACGAGGCCCTGCCGATGTCGACATCCCTAACCCCAAACTCTCAAAGTTTCGTTGAAAAAATGGGGGCAAAGTAGTCAAAATTATCAGAATGGGGGCAAGCTGGGAGACTAATAAAAAATAGGGGCGACCTTGGCAGTTGTTTTCGAAATGGGGGGTGACGTAGCTATTTTTCTCAGAATGGGGGCGTCTCAGACATGGTCGCCCGAAAATGGGAGCGACCTGGGAATTAGCCGACAGGAGCGATCCACTGGTTAGGACTTCCACAGCTGAAATTGGTGTTTGGCGATGTCGAGATTGCTGGCCAACGGCACGTCGTCCCTTTCTGACAGGCGGCGGCTTTCCCGCGCAATATCCTGCAACGGGAGTTCCGCTGGAAAGTCGATTCCTGTCGAGTTGTTTGGAATTGCCCACGCGTAATAATTCCGCCATTCATGTGAAACAAGTCGTGGGTTGCCAGGTTTGACCTAAAACTTCGAACGAAACTTGAACCCGTTTGTTTGTTTTTCGCGCAAGAGACACCTGGGCTGAGGAGGGAGGGTGGGGTGTATGGCACCGCTCTCATTCATGACATTGTCTGGAAGTTGCGGGGAAGGTCTGGCTTGCGGCTGTCTGCCTGGCTTGTGTGCCATGGGGATCTGCCTGTGCGAAGGAACGTAGAACAGTCGGTCGGTTACGCATTGTGGCCATCCCTTGTCGAGCCGTCAATGGCGCCGAAGAATTCCTCGGGTACGACGATCTTCGATCTTCGGCAGAGTTCCTTTTGCTGACATGCATTGACGGTGCCCGGAACGGCCCTGGCGGCCAACTGCCGTCGTCATCGTTTTGACGTTAGCCCTTCCTCCCTTGCATACAGCTGGCGCTTGCGTCGAGTGCCATGATGTCGTCCAGTGGCTCTGACCCCTCCCTTTCCTCCCCCCTCCACTCTCTCCAGGACTCGATCCCCCTCACCCCTCCCTTGTGCATGCCCATGACTACGACCACCGCCACCTCTTCTCCCTCCCCTCCCGCCTCCACTTGCCACACGCAGCTAGCACTGCCGCTCCCCTCATCGCCCTCCCACGCCTCCTCTTCATGCCGCACCACCATCGCACGCAGCAACACCGCCACTACCAGCGCCAGCGGCAGCACCGTTACAATCGCGGACGATTTCGAGCGAGGCTCCACAGTCAGCAGCGGCAGCGGGGATGGTGGCGGCGTCGGCGTCTTTCGCATTCACGGATCTACTTCATTGGCAGAAGCAGCAACAGCAGGAGGAGGAGGAGGAGAAGAAGGAGGTGGCTATCGCTCCCCTTCATCCTCCAGCCTCGCCAATGACGGGCAGCAGCTGCAGTTCGCCACAGCCGAGCAAGCTTTTCTGCTACGGTCGGCATCGTCAAACTCTCACAGAAGCGGAGGCAGCGGCGGCAGCTTGCCTGGGGACGCCGGAAGTGGCGCTGCAGCAGGGAGTCAAATTAACGGAAGAGGGGCATATGGGGGCACAGGACCACAGGGCTTGCTTCCCGGTTTCCGAGCTGGGCTCTCCTATGGAGGTGTCTCCGCTGTCCAGGGTCATTCTGGGTCTGCAGGTTCAGGTGGAAGTGGAGGCAACGGCCCGGGTTCAAGCCTCGGGTCACCCATGTTTCTCTCCCCAGTGAAGGGAGTGGTGGACAGGGGCACGGTGGGACTGAGCCAGGCGCAGAGGGAGAGGGAATCTGCAGGGATGGGCAGGCGCAAGGAGAGCACGGCTCAATTCCGCAAGGAGATCCTGAGGCTGGAGGAGGAGAAGGAGGAGCTGGAGCAGCAGGCGGGGCTTCTGCGGCAGCAGCTGGAGACCCTGCAGGTACTATTGTGGGACGGTGAAGTGTTGTATGGTGTGGGAAAATGCCAAGCGCCGTCTGCTAGCTTGAGCTACGGTCCTGTCCCTTTGATCCACGTGCCGGGTCTATGAACTTGCCTCTCCCTTGAGCTATCGACGTGCATGGCTATGGGTTCACTCATATGTCTCTGTGCCTTGAATTGTCTCTCCCTGTGCACCACGTTTCACCGCTGTGCTTACTTGGCAGTAGTTGGCAACACAGTCCACTTTCCCCAAGTGCTCATCTCGCAAGCGGCTTTGCATCGCAATATCGAGTGGACCTTTTGTTTTCTGCACAGAAGACGACTCAGCTCCATTGGAGAGCATGCAATGCACTGATGCGGTGGGTTGAGTGCGGTTGAGTGTGGTGGGTTGTGTCGGCATTGTCACTGTCACGGCAGGCGGAGCAGGCGGAGCTGCGGAGCGCTTGCGCGCGGAGGGAGGCGGAGGTGGAGGAACTGACAGCCGCCCGTGACAGTGCTCTGCGCCGGCTTCGCTGTGAGGTGAGGTGAGGTGAGGTGAGGTGAGGTGAGGTGAGGTGAGGTGAGGAGTTCGTGCCTCTCCGTGTCATCTGGTTGTGTTGACTAGTGATGGTGAAGGAGGGTGCGATGTGGCACATGGGCGCTTCACCTGTTGTTGGCTGATTGTGTTAGCACGCACGCACACAAACACACGCACACGCGCGCGCGCATGCACGCACACACACACACACACACACACACACACACACANGAGGTTGAGACAGTGGGGAACAAGGCCGCAGTGGCGGCAAGTGCGGCAAAGGAGAGGGCGGATGTTGTGGAGAAGGCAAGGGCGGCGCAGCGAGCAAGGGTTGCAGCAGAAGAGAAGAAGAAGGCTGCAGCTAAGAAGAGGAAGGCGGCTGCGCGTCGCGATAGGGATTAGGCGTAGTAAGGGGTGGAATGACCTCCTTTAGGGGAGTGTGACCCCTCTTTGTTTTTTTCACTTGTTACTCTTGTTTCCCTTCATCTTTCACTTGCAAACATGATCAATAGATTGGACATGTGTGTCTCTACAATCATGAACAGAACATGAACATGCAATGCATAGGAATCAGCCCACATATTTGATGTGTGACATGTACAACAACATGGATGT
>SZWC01004803.1:39806-50641 GCA_023375785.1 Penium margaritaceum | reverse complement strand
CTCTCTCTCTCTCTCTCTCTCTCTCTCGCTCGTGCACACACACATACCCATGTGGTGGGGTTTTGAGGCCTGGGTCCTGGTTGCACGACCGCTCTCGGCCACGTACCCATCACACGGCACACGCGTCGCAACAACCTGCTTTGTCGGCTGCTCAAATCTCGCAGTTGCACTCTGTAGCCTGCGCTTAGTGCGCTCATGTCAATCTTGCCCAGCCTCCATGCTCGTTGCCCCCACCGTAGTGTCAACCAGCCCGAGACTCTGAGGGCTTGTTGCATTGGACCGGCGGCATTAGTTCTCATGCTACGCTTTCTGGCGCATCTCAGCCATTCATGCAGCAGCAACGCCCCTTCTCTGCCTTTGGCAGCGGAGGAGGAGCATTCACTCTCACCGGTGACCGGGCATTGCATCTGCTACATCCGCGGTTGCTGCACAACAGCACCACAACCCGTGTCCTAAGCTGCTACAACTCTACAACAGCCTCTGAAGTAACCAATGCAAATTGCCCGGCGACAACAACTGCAGTGGGTTGTTTGGCCCGGGGGCTGCCCCTTCCCACAACAGCATCACCACCCAGTTCAGATCTGTCGCAGCCCCAACAACAGTAGCACTTGCAGCAGCTACCACAATCGTAGTCGCATCAGCAGCAGCTACAGTGGTAGCAATAGCCGCCTCGCGACGGTAACTGCCCGCCAGGTGTCTTGCCCACAGGGTGGGTCTCCCGAAAGAGCATCACCGCAGTTCAGGTCTGCCACAGCCCCAGCAGCAGCAGCTTTCGTAACCACAGCCATAAGTGCAGCCGCAGCAGCCGCATTAGCAGCAGCCACAGCTGCAGCAACAACAGCCTCACAGCTGCAAATGCAGTTACAACTACAGGAAGCCTACACCATCTGCAGCCGCTGTACTTAGCAGCAACAGTTGTGGCCAACAGTGCTCTTGACAGCCACACCACTTGAGTCCGCAGCATCCCCTCTCGCAGCAGCCACAACAGCAACATTGCCAATGATTTCACCAACCTTGTGTCTCCCCACGAGACCTCCCATGAACTCGCTGTAGATCGAGGAGGGGGCTGTCATGAATGAGGCGTAAGTGGCTCGGTACAAGGAGGTGCTGAGGCGTGACCACTATCGCAAGTACGCGCACGAACAGTTTCTTCAAGTGCAGGGCGAAGACAACTCCGACGAGGCAGCTGTTGAATACAAGGGCCAAGAGGATGAGATTGATTGGCAAGTGTACATCGCCGACAACATCTGGTCCGGCGACTTCTTGCCTAACCACAATCCAGCCACTGCATCCATGCACGGACTACCAATAAGAGTTCCCTCTACCCCTTCTACTGTCCCATTCATAGGTGGGTTGCATCCATAGCAATAGTTGCAGTCACAACAGCAACGAGGGTCACAGTCCTAGTACTAGCATCAGTTGCAGCTGCAGCTGCAGTCACATCTGCATCAGTAGCAGCCGCAAATGTAGCAATAGCAGCAGTCTACATCCCCAGCTAACCCTTTGATATGCGAGGGTGTGGCAGCATCAGAGGCAGTCAGTCTCTCTTCTGCCCTTCTTGACGCCATAACAGCTACTGCTGCCACTTTCACTAAAGTTTCTAGCACTGTTATGTTGGGTGGTGCAATTTGTGTTCCCTTGTCCCTGTCCTCGTCTTTCTCTGATTCTGTTCTTCTTTACGTTACACCGTCCTCAACCTCTTAGCATACTCGTTTCCTTTATCTTACCTGTGTAACGTTCATAACGCTACCATTCACCGTGTGATGCACCTTCTCCTCGCTTATGGCCTTGATCTTGCCTCTTTTGTTCCCCCATAAACTTTCGACTGCCTTGACGAGGCCCAGGGAAAGGTCACCCTTCTTTACCTGTGTTCACCTCATTTCCCATCCACTTCACCTCATGCATGATGATGTCATGGATCCTCTTCCTCATGATTGCTTTAATGGTCTTTGTCACTATGTGCTCTGCCTCACTAAGGAATTTTCTCATCTTTGTTTGGTCTTCTCATTGTGCCAAAAGGTTGATGTGACTGATGTGCTCTAGGAGTGGCTTCCTCAAGCTGAGCGTACCTACCAACGGCATTGCCTTGTCTTTTGGTTTGACCGTGGTGAGTTCTTCAGTCCCACTTCTGGTTTCCTCATGTCTTGGGGCATGCGTATGGACTCTTTTTCTTGTGACCTATCGGGGCAACATGGTATTTCGAACGGTGGAACGACACTCTTGCTGACGTCCTCTTGTCTTTGCTTCCTAAGTTTGGTCTTTCATCCCTCTCCTTCACCCAGTCTTGCAACCGCCAGAGCCGTACATCCCTGGAGGTTGGCTTCAAGCCCTCCTTTCTCACAGTGGCATTGTGTTTGGAGATTCAGGGCTACATGTCATGGGTCTCAATGTAACACAAGTGGACGGGGTTAGTGATAAAAGTGATGCATAATATTGTTGAACGTGTTTGTCCCTTGTTTAGTGTTGTAAGACGGATCAGGAATGCTCTCCCCTTTGTAGAGGTATGTCCCCTGGTTCTATTGTAGTATAATTCAACTATGCTCCGTCTCATGTGAGATATGAATTATGAGTACACCATGTGGGCGAGTGGTTAACTTGGCCATTTTGTTGATTTGGCTAAGAGAAATGTCATGAGTTTGATCCTGGCCCCATGCACATCTTGGTTGTTATGGAAGCTTCCAACAAATAAAGTCTGTAGCTTCTTGGAAGCTACATGGTTGGTCTGTCACCTTGACACTAGGATGCTTATGTCTCAAGCCCACATCGCAAGTCTATTGGTGATGTGGCTGGGCTAGGCCACTTTCCTGGAATGTGCTTTTGAGTTCTAAGACTGGACATACAGCTATTGAAAGACTTGTATTGTATGCTGATGAATTAACTCTTGCTTGGTGCTCTCTTGTGTATTCGCGTCTTGAGCTCTTCTTGAGATGTAATGATAAGGTGCTGGCACTCTTGAAGGTGAGGTGTATGTCCGTTCAAGTTTGGGGTGCATGACGCATGCCTACAATGGAAGATGGTGTAAAAACCTTGTGAGGTTTTGGTTCTGCGGCTTCTCTGCCAGAGGTGGTTAGCTCAATGGCTAACAAAGGGTTATGGACACCTTTGGTTAGAGAAGTTTCACACATGCAACCGCTAAAGTCACGAGCAGTGAGAGCACCTTTTCTCTCATCCAACATCTTTGTTTGTAGGTCAATCATCAGCCGTTGGGGAATGCAACACATCTGCACCTTTCCACCTTGCGAGCTCACATCACCCTACATCAGCCTACATTTGCTCGCATCGACCGACGTGAACTGGATAAGCATTTGCATCTTCTCACCAACAGCCTACATCAGCCTCAAAAATTGGTGCATTGGCATCAACGATAGGTGCAACAGCTATAGTAGTTGTAGTTTTAGGGATGGCAGGAACAAGGGAACCAAGGAACAATTCACCCATCCTCAAGTTTGATGGAGAGGGGTTTGAATTATGGAAGTGGCGATTTATGTTCAACATGGATGATACAGACTTTCTATGATAAATTGACGAAACTATCCTAGCACCAAAGGAGGAGGGTACTGACCTTGTGGCATGAGTCAAGCTCAACAAGAAGGCTCTTGCCGATCTTGTCTCCTCCGTACAACCCTTAGTCCTTTCACACATCAACGGTTACACAATGGCAGTTGTGGCATAAAAAAATTAGGCTCGATGTTTCAGTCCTCCTTATTTTCCAACGGTATCTTCATTCTACAGAACCTCATCAGCATGAGGCTTGGTGAAGGGGAGGATGTCTCCGCCTTTATGTAGAAGTTTGAGATGCTCTTGCAACAAGAAATCAGTATGTGCCTGATGTCCAATATGCAGACCATGATTTTTCTTATGACGTTGCCCAAGAGCTGGGGTCCCATGATCACAATTATTGGAGGGTGGACTAAAGAGCAAGTATCCTACACCACCGCCTTGGAATATGTGTGGAATGAAGCCATGCATCGCATCAGCAGTGAAGCAAACATGGCTGCCTTTGCCTCACGGAGCAACGGTACCTTCCGTAATACCTCCTCCTCTCAGCACAAGGGAAACAACAGCACTGGCAATAGTGGAAGGGGTCCAAAGCGCCAAGGAAATCACCATAAGTGTGGTAAGGCTGGACATTGTGCTCAGGATTGCCAGGCACCCAAGAAGGAGGAAGGAGATGAGGATGAATGACAAGGGGGAAACTGTAGGAATGATCCTATAAGCTTGATAGTTGGGTGTGCCTCCAGCAAATGGAGGGCGTTACTCAGGCCAGGAGCTCACGGCCTTGACTAGGGCACAAATGAGCACACCGGTTACGAGAAGACAGAATTCACCTCTCTTGCTCCATGCAACAAGAAATTCAGAGTCGCCAACAGCAAGGTTGAGACAGTAGAGGGGATTAGTGACAAGCTGGACACATTGGGTGTCAACGGTTTGGATTCCAACCTCAAGCTAGAGGGGAAATTCTACTTGCTGTCCTTCACAGCCAACCTGCTCTCCGTCTCTGAAACAACTAACCATGGCATGACACTTGTATTTAGAGAGAAGGAAGCAGTGATAGTCCTTGCCAAGAAGGTTGATGTATAGGTTCCTCACGTTGATGGACTCTACGTCTTGCAGACGAAGATGACAACATCAACGGCTGAGTCTTTAGCCAATAGTGATGATCAGGAGAGCAGCGACGTAGATTCTGATGACTAAGGACATGTTGGAGAACTAGTAGATTTGGTAGCAAAACTACAAGTAAATTCAGCCATCGGGGCTGTTCATTCTAGCCAGTGCACACCGTCCAAGAACCTGTGGCACAGGTGCCTTGGGCACGTGGCTCATTACACATTGGTACACATGGAAAAGCAAGAGCTAGTGCGTGGAATGTAGCTAGGTGATTAGGCAGAGGAAACCTGGACCTGTTGTCTAAAGAAGGTGGAACTTTTGAATGAGTGATTGATGAATGAGTCCAAGTGGGCTGATATACTCAGGATAGAGAGGGGACTGATCTGCTACCTAGGCACACTGCAGCAATTTGTCATCTGCCACCTAGGCGGATTCTTGGAATCCATGTTGCTGACATGTGAGATTGCATATCTGACTGCAATCACAGTAAAACTGTAATTGTAGTCAGGGAGAGCTGATCTGGGCTCCTCATGATTAAATCGTCCTACTGAAGACCACTTGGCCACAATCAGACACACCCCTTAGAAGCCCAGAAGGCTCAGAACATCTCCCGAAGGGGCATGGAGTCCAAGACGAGTCAATAGCTTTTGATGTTGTTCACAAGGTAGTGCCTTGGTGAAGATGTCGGCGATGTTATCATGAGAAGCGACATGGCGAACCAGAAGTTCACCAGCTTGTAGGAGCTCACGTAAGAAAAAGTAGCGGAGTTCGATGTGTTTGGTTCGTGAGTGATAGACAGGGTCTGGAGTGAGTGCGATGGTGCTTGGATTGTCACATAATAAGAGCGGTGTAGGTTGTGGGTGTCCAAGTTCGTAGAGTAAGTGGAAAAGCCACTTTGCCTCTTGTGCAGCCATGGTGCTGGCATATAACTCTGCTTCACATGACGAGAGAGAGGCTGAGGAGGAGCGGGTGGAGCGCCAACTTATGAGTCCTAAACCAAGGTGGAAAGCATAGCCTTGGGTGGAGCGGCGATCAGCTTGATCGTCTTCCCAAGAAGAGTCAGTGAAGCCTTGTAGGAAGATGGGGTTGGTACCACCGAGCATGTGCCCGTAGGTCTTTGTCACTTGAAGGTACCAAATGACTCTCTTGGCAGCCTTCCAATGTGTATCTGAAAACTGTCCTTGGGTGACAAAGTGAGAAAGAACATTGAATGGATACGCAAGGTCTGGGCAAGTGCAGACCATAGCGTACATGAGGGAGCCCACAAGTTCAGGATAAGGTTTGGAGGAGGGCTGAGTTGTTGGAACAGCCGGTGCAATGAGGTTGTGGCCGGCTGCCATTGGAGTTGTCGTCCCGTTGCATGCTTCATGTTCAAAGCGAGTGAGAATTGAGTTGACATACGACTCTTGAGAAAGAGTGATGGTGCGCGCTGCTCGGTCACGACACACCTCCATGCTGAGGTACTGAGTGAGTTCACCGAGGTCTTTCATTTGAAAGCGTTGCATGGGTGCTTCCTTGAGGGCAGTGAGCTCATCAAGGTTGTGTAATGCAAACGTCACGTCGTCAATGTATGCAAGAATGTAGTAATCGGATGTAGATTTGCAAAGGAAGAGACTTGCATCGGATTGGGATGGATGAAAGACAAGGTCGATGAGAGTGTTTTGAAGCTTTTCATGCCACTCTCAGGGTGACTGCTTCAGGCCATAGACTGGCCGTTGGAGACGCCAAACTATGTTTGGAGAGGACGGGTAGTAGCCCTTTGGAAACTCAAGGTAGATGGTCTCATGAAGATCGCCTTGTAGGAAGGTAGTTGATACGTCCATTGCATGCAACTCCATGTTACGTGATGCAGCGATGTGGAGGAGAGCTCTGAACGTAGTTAACTTGGCTGTTGGAGAGTAGGTTTTGAAGAAGTCGATGCCTTTCTTTTGAGAGTACCCATTTGTGACGTAGCGCGCTTTGAACTTGACAGGTTTGTCGAGAAACATTTTCATGCAGAATTGCCACATCCCTTTGACGGCGTTTGTTGTGGAGGGACTTGGCTCCTCAATGTAGGTGGTGGTCGCTTGGAATACATGGAGCTCACTCTCAATTGATTTTCTCCACTCCTTTGCATGTGGACCAGCCATGGCTTCTTCAAAAGTGGTTGGCACTGGAATCTGTTGCAGTTTGTGAACTGTGGTGCTGAGAATGGCGTGATGGTTGGTGCGTGGAGCACAAGGGAGGTGAGGGAGATTGGTGTGCATGAGGTTAGATGCCGAAGGACCCATGGAAAGCCAGCAAGGGAGGGGAGTGTGTGTTGAGAGCATTTTTACAACCTCTTCTTGTCTATCTTCTTGAAGAGCAAGATCACCCCCTGAAGGTAGACAAGGAAGAGGGGGATAGGAGGAAGGACCATGGGAGCAGAGTAGCTGTTTGGCAAGGATGCGTTCAGAATGTTGCAGTTTGGGGGGAGGTGGAGGGGAGGAGGAGGAAGGAGAGGGTTGAGGAGGCAGAGGCGGAGGTGGAGGCGGCGGTAGAGGAGCAGATGAGGGGGAAGATTCTGAAGAAGGTGGAAGGAGAGAGGGTGGAAGAGAGAAATCAGAGGAGGGCAGGTTGGGAAAATATGGAGAGGGGAAGAGAGGAGGCGGAGGAGGTGGGGGTCGAGCAGCTGCACATATGGACAAAACTGGCTTTGAAGGGTAGTTAGCAGGAGGTGTTGAAGGGGCATAGGAAAGGGGAGGGGAGGATGACGGTGAGGAGACCTGTGGCAGGGTGGAGGGAGAGAGGCCAAAGTGCACCCAGTCAAGGGGCGGGGGGTTGGACTGTTGGTGGAGAAAGTAAGGACGGGTTTCATCAAAGAAAACGTCAACACTGCACATCTCTTGGCCGGTTGTAGGGTCAAGAAAAAGATACCCAAGAGAGTGTGGCACAAAGCCAAGAGAGACACACGGAATAGCTTTAGGATTGATCTTGGACGTATTTTGCTGAGAGCGTTGTCATTTCTTGAGAAGGACATAAGCCGTGGAACCCCACACACGAAGGTTGGAGACGTCGAGTTTGGACTCTGTCCATGATCCTGCGGGCGTGCAGTTGGCAAGGAGAGAGGAGGGGTAGAAATTGTGCACGTGTGAAGCATAGAGGAGAGCGTAAGTCCAGTAGTCGCGAGGGGCGGCTCAATGGGCAAGAAGGGTGCGGACGATGTTGAGAAGGGTCTGGTTATGACGTTCAGCCACCCCGCTTTTTTCAGGAGATTCTGGGACCGTCACTTGGTGATCAATGCCGCAGCTGGCGCAGTAATCCGCGAGAAGACGGGACAGAAATTCACCTCCATAATCGGACCACAGTCGACCAATGGAGTGGCCAAACCGGGCAGAAGCTTGGCTGGCCCAAGTAATGAAGGCAGTGTTAGTGTCAGATTTGGAGTGGAGAGGGATGGCCACGCCAAACCGAGAGTGATCGTCGACAATGGTGAGAAAGAAAGAGTGGTGCATGCGGGAAACGGGGGGAATAGGACCAACATGATCAAGGTGGAAAATGTCGAGAGGCCTAGGAGCAAGAGAGGGCTTGGGAGGGTGAGAATTCGCATGAAGTTTGCCTTGAACGCAAGCGGTACACGGTAGTGCAGACAGAGGTGGGAGAGGAGGAAGCTGCGAGTGGCATGAGTTTAAGTTGGTGGTCCGATCTAAAGGCCATCCGACGGTGGTAAACAACTGGCAGAGCCAGATCAATGGCTCACATGACCACTCTCACATCATCAACTACAGGAGTACTACCTCTCGAACAGATGAATATGACGTGGCATGACTCTCTCACGCCACTGGAACTGTGAAGAGAATTTACACACGCTACCCTTGCTTACTTTGGGATGTGGAACAAGAAGTCGGACGCATTGTACACGCTTCAACACTTGCGTTAGCAGTCCAATGTGGTAGAATCTACCACTATACACGGTGTTTTTGCCAAATCATCACTGGCAGTGACCTCGTCCCCGATAACTCTACTTCTACTACAACAACGGCCTCAAGTGAGACATTTGGTGAGAAAGTGTAACTTTTGGCATTCAAGACGACCTTCTATGAATGATAGCAGCAGCCGATCGCATCGTTTCGACCAACTACAATTCTCGGATACAAGAATCCAACGGCTGGCGACCCCAAAGCCACAACTCCTATCGTGACGGATCAAAGTCATAGTCAAAGGAAACCCTGACAAGGTTATTGATAAGAAAATATTTTACACCAGATATGATCACTTTGAGTTCGCGTTCATGCCCTTTGGACTCACAAATGCTCCTGTAGCATTTTTCACGACGATGAAAAACATGCTCTGCCTATGGCACAAAGACTTTGTCTTTGTGTACCTCAATGACATCTTCATGTATAGCCACATCCCATATGAGCGTAGCAAACATCTTTGAAAGGTTGTCAAAGGTTTACAAAGAGAATACTTTGGGGAAACACTCAAAGTGTGACCTTGGTCGCCATTTGATCGAGTTTTTGGGCCACATCATCGACGGCAGAAGGGTCACCATGGATCCAAAAACGGAAGAGGCAGTCGCTGATTGGCCAAAATCCACAAATGTTTGGGATGTCCAGGTTTTTTTGGACTTCTGTAAGTACTATCACCGGTTTATGAAGGAATATGTCTGAGTGTCAGTGCCTCTCTTCGATCTCACTTGAAAAACCGGCGAGTGGATTTGGGGGGACAACGAACAAGAAGCGACAACTCCTTAAGAACACTTTGACCTGAGCGCTGGCCCTACGATTGGCAAATCCTACAGTAGCCTAGGTCATGGCCACCAACGCGTCTGATCGAGCCATCCGAGCCGTTCTACTCCAAGACAACAGCGGTGGAGAACAAAACAGTCGAGTGTATGTTGAGAAAATTTCATGGGCCGGAACTCAACTATACAGCATGCAAGAAAGAAATTCTTGTAGTCGTGCATGACTTCAAAATGTGGTGGTCCTACTTGGAATGCAGAAAATTCATCATCCTCACTGACCACCATGCGCTAAAGTATCTAAAGACAACCAAATTTGAGCTGTTGATGAACTTGATGGATGGAGTTCCTTGAGTCGAACTTCAACCACAACATCAAGTAGTGACCTGGAAAAAACTAATGTAGCGGAAGCTCAAAGTGTGCGACCAGATTTTATAGCCGAGATCAGCACACTACTTGTTGAATGAGACCCGTACCTCACAAGGATATTCGTGAAGGGTTACAAGGATTTTGGCAGATAAAACAAAACCAAGTTCTAGTTTTCTGACCCCTACTGGCAATGACATTTCACTTGTCAGGTTGTGGTCCTAGAAAATAAGGAGCTATGAAGGATGCTATTGGAGGAATGCCACGTACAAGTTGACACTTTGGCAAGGACAAGATTCTCAAACAACTATCAAAATACTACTAGTAGGATAAGATGCAGACCGACGTGTCAGCACCTTGCAAATCATGCAACACCTGTCAAAGACAAAAAAAAATCTCATCGCACGAGACCACCCAGTCTACTCCAACAGTTACCAATTTTGACAGAACTGTGGACTAATATGATCATGGACTTTGTGATGCTTGTTAGGATAGACTGATCAACATGCACATGGCGGGAGCCGTGTCCAAGACCATGAAATGGAGCAAGCTCTGTTCTCAATTACGTAGAATAGAATGTGAACAAGAAATAAGAAACGTAGTCACAGGGCAGCCGGTTGACTGGGCCACCCTCGCGAGGCTATCGATGTGGGGCCCGGACACCACCCAGGGATCGAACCTAACTGTGAAGCAAATGTGCTTCGGGTGGTTTCTCACACACCAGGATAACCCAGGCGTGTGGTCCCGAGAGATCAGCAACCCGGCATCACTCGTCTCAAACCAAATCGACCACGAACGTATGTGGATGCACACTATCCTGTGCTAGGTGTGCCCAATGTCATGCCACAAGAATATCAAGCATGTCAAACTTTATCACTACAGTCAAGCTCTCAACATATCCAGTGTGGGTGCTGTGATTCCTACTTGAGCACTTTGTCAAAGAACCAGCACTGTGCGCTCCATAGCATGTACACCAGCGTTGCACCCGAGAGCGTTGATCCACGTCAATCACCTGTAGTGATACTGTGTAGGGGTGTGTGTGTGTGTGTGTGTGTGTGTGTGTGTACAGTCAAGAGGTCACTTGCATTACACTCCTAATGAACAATGTTGCACAGTCCCAGCCAAGGCTAATCAATAGGTTTGGATCAGATTTTTAAGG
>SZWC01004802.1:150918-166546 GCA_023375785.1 Penium margaritaceum | reverse complement strand
CTCTGGCACAACTCTGGCACAATTCTGGCACAACTCGGGCACAACTATGGCACAACTCTGGCACAACTCTTGCCCAACTCTAGAAAAACTCTGGCACAACATTAGCACAACTCTGGCACAACACTGGCACAACTCTGGCAAAACTATGGCACAACTCTGGCACAACTCTGACACAACTCTGGAACAACTCCGGCACAACTCTGGCACAACTCTCGCATAATCCTGGCACAACTCTGGCACAACTATGGTACAACTCTGGCACAACTCTAGCACAACTCTGGCCGAACACTGGCACAACTCTGGTACAACTCTGGCACAACTATGGCACAACTCTGGCACAACTCTGGCACAACTCTGGCACAACTATAGCACAAGTCTGGCATGACTCTGGCACAACTCTGGCACAACTCTGGCACAACTCTGGTACAACTCTGGCACAACCCTGGCACAACTCTGGCAAAACTCTGGCACAACTCTGGCACAACTCCGGCACAACTCTGGCACAACTCTCGCATAATCCTGGCACAACTCTGGCATAACTATGGTACAACTCTGGCACAACTCTAGCACAACTCTGGCCGAACTCTGGCACAACTCTGGTACAACTCTGGCACAACCCTGGCACAACTCTGGCAAAACTCTGGCACAACTCTGGCACAACTCCGGCACAACTCTGGCACAACTCTCGCATAATCCTGGCACAACTCTGGCATAACTATGGTACAACTCTGGCACAACTCTAGCACAACTCTGGCCGAACTCTGGCACAACTCTGGTACAACTCTGGCACAACCCTGGCACAACTCTGGCAAAACTCTGGCACAACTCTGGCACAACTCCGGCACAACTCTGGCACAACTCTCGCATAATCCTGGCACAACTCTGGCATAACTATGGTACAACTCTGGCACAACTCTAGCACAACTCTGGCCGAACTCTGGCACAACTCTGGTACAACTCTGGCACAACCCTGGCACAACTCTGGCAAAACTCTGGCACAACTCTGGCACAACTCCGGCACAACTCTGGCACAACTCTCGCATAATCCTGGCACAACTCTGGCATAACTATGGTACAACTCTGGCACAACTCTAGCACAACTCTGGCCGAACTCTGGCACAACTCTGGTACAACTCTGGCACAACCCTGGCACAACTCTGGCAAAACTCTGGCACAACTCTGGCACAACTCCGGCACAACTCTGGCACAACTCTCGCATAATCCTGGCACAACTCTGGCATAACTATGGTACAACTCTGGCACAACTCTAGCACAACTCTGGCCGAACTCTGGCACAACTCTGGTACAACTCTGGCACAACCCTGGCACAACTCTGGCAAAACTCTGGCACAACTCTGGCACAACTCCGGCACAACTCTGGCACAACTCTCGCATAATCCTGGCACAACTCTGGCATAACTATGGTACAACTCTGGCACAACTCTAGCACAACTCTGGCCGAACTCTGGCACAACTCTGGTACAACTCTGGCACAACCCTGGCACAACTCTGGCAAAACTCTGGCACAACTCTGGCACAACTCCGGCACAACTCTGGCACAACTCTCGCATAATCCTGGCACAACTCTGGCATAACTATGGTACAACTCTGGCACAACTCTAGCACAACTCTGGCCGAACTCTGGCACAACTCTGGTACAACTCTGGCACAACCCTGGCACAACTCTGGCAAAACTCTGGCACAACTCTGGCACAACTCCGGCACAACTCTGGCACAACTCTCGCATAATCCTGGCACAACTCTGGCATAACTATGGTACAACTCTGGCACAACTCTAGCACAACTCTGGCCGAACTCTGGCACAACTCTGGTACAACTCTGGCACAACCCTGGCACAACTCTGGCAAAACTCTGGCACAACTCTGGCACAACTCCGGCACAACTCTGGCACAACTCTCGCATAATCCTGGCACAACTCTGGCATAACTATGGTACAACTCTGGCACAACTCTAGCACAACTCTGGCCGAACTCTGGCACAACTCTGGTACAACTCTGGCACAACCCTGGCACAACTCTGGCAAAACTCTGGCACAACTCTGGCACAACTCCGGCACAACTCTGGCACAACTCTCGCATAATCCTGGCACAACTCTGGCATAACTATGGTACAACTCTGGCACAACTCTAGCACAACTCTGGCCGAACTCTGGCACAACTCTGGTACAACTCTGGCACAACCCTGGCACAACTCTGGCAAAACTCTGGCACAACTCTGGCACAACTCCGGCACAACTCTGGCACAACTCTCGCATAATCCTGGCACAACTCTGGCATAACTATGGTACAACTCTGGCACAACTCTAGCACAACTCTGGCCGAACTCTGGCACAACTCTGGTACAACTCTGGCACAACCCTGGCACAACTCTGGCAAAACTCTGGCACAACTCTGGCACAACTCCGGCACAACTCTGGCACAACTCTCGCATAATCCTGGCACAACTCTGGCATAACTATGGTACAACTCTGGCACAACTCTAGCACAACTCTGGCATAACTCTGGCACAACTCTGGCACAACTTTGGCACAACTATCGGACAACACTGGCACAACTATGGCAGAACTCTGGCACAACTCTGGCACAATTCTGGCACAACTCTGGCACAACTCTGGCACAACTCTGGCACAACTCTGGCACAACTCTGGCACAACTCTTGCACAACTCTGGCACAACTATGGCACAACTCTGGCACAACTCTCGCATAACCCTGGCACAACTCTCGCATAACCCTGGCATAACCAGGCATTGCCCAGGCATTGCCAGGCATTAACCCAGCATTGCCCAAACATTGTCCAGGCATTGCCAGGCTTTGCCCAGGCATTGCCAGGAATTGCCCAAGCATCGCCAGGCTTTTCGAGGCATTGCCAGGCATTTCCCGGCATTGTCCGGCATTGTCCAAGCATTGCCAGGAATTGTCCAGGCATTGCCAGGCATTGCCGAGGCATTGCCAGGCATTGTCACGCATTGCCAAGCGTTGCCTGGCATTGCTAGGCATTGTCCAAGAATTGCCAGGCATTGCGAGGCATTGCCAGGCATTGCCCAGGCATTGCCAGGCATTGCCCAAGAATTGCCAAGCATTGCCTTGGCATTGCCAAGCATTGCCACGCATTGCCCGGGCATTGCCAGGCATTGCCCAAGCATTGTCAGGCATTGCCCAGGCATTGCCGAGGCATTGCCAGGCATTGCCCACGCACTACCAGGCATTGCCAGGCATTGCCATGCATTGTCGGGCATTACCCAGGCCTGCCTGGCATTGCCCAGGCATTGCCCAGGCATTGCCAGGCATTACCTAGGTATTTCCACGCATTGCTAGGCATTGCCAGGCATTGCGAGACATTTTCCAAGCATTGTCAGGCATTGCCATCCATTGCCCTAGCAGTGCGAGGCATTGCCAGGCATTTCCAGGCATTGTCCAGGCATTGCCAAGGCATTACCAGGCATTACCCAGGCATTGCAAGGCATTGCCAGGCATTGCCAGGCATTGCTAGGCATTGTCCAAGCATTGCCAGGCATTGCTAGGCATTGCCTGTGCATTGCCTAGGCATTACAAGGCATTACCAAGCATTGCGTAGGCATTGCCAGGCATTGTCCAGGCATTGCCAGGCATTGTCCACACATTTCCAGGCATTGCCCAGGCATTTCCAGGCATTACCCAGGCATTACCAGGCTTTGCCAGGCATTGCAAGGCATTGCCCAGGCATTGCCAGGCATTGCCTAGGCATTGCCTAGGCATTACGAGGCATTGCCAGACATTGCCAGGCATTGTCAAGGCATTGCCATGCATTGCCGGGCATTGCTAGGCATTGCCAGGCATTGCCAGGCATTGCCTGTCAGGAATGCTGTCCTGGCGTGTCCTGAACTGCCTAAGTGTGCACGGCTTCTTAGTGCAAAGAGACTTCCAAGGGAGGTGTGTGCTTTGGGTCGCCACAACACCAAGTGCAGAATTCTGGCAGAATACAGATTGCGGAAACTGAGAAGGGCTGAGAATCATTAATGGTTAGTTCTTTTGGTGAGATTACATCAGATTATTATAGCCTGTGATCTGAGCTTTCCAACGCATCCAAGCACGCCCAAAACGGAGCAGTATAGCCCCTGCTACGCCCATCCAAGCAACCCTTGGTGGAGCCGCCTTTGGCTGCCGCCGACGTGAGTCGTCTCCGACACGAGCCGACAACGGCTCGAAGCGCCTTTCTTTCATTGACAAGTCAAAGGGCGGCTCGACCTGGTCCAGGGGACCTCCTTGGTTGCTTCCTCTAGGGCCTTGGGGTCTATGGAGCCAGTTGGAGCTGAACACGGACCACCGGCGGTGGAGTATCCCGTCACCCCGGACGGGTACCAGATTCCACCCGCCTCACCACCCAAACTTTGGGTAGGGCTAACTTTCTGAATTCTCAACCAAATCGAGCAACTGAAAGCTCGAAATNCGCCCAAAACGGAGCAGTATAGCCCCTGCTACGCCCATCCAAGCAACCCTTGGTGGAGCCGCCTTTGGCTGCCGCCGACGTGAGTCGTCTCCGACACGAGCCGACGACGGCTCGAAGCGCCTTTCTTTCATTGACAAGTCAAAGGGCGGCTCGACCTGGTCCAGGGGACCTCCCTGGTTGCTTCCTCTAGGGCCTTGGGGTCTATGGAGCCAGTTGGAGCTGAACACGGACCACCGGCGGTGGAGTATCCCGTCACCCCGGACGGGTACCAGATTCCACCCGCCTCACCACCCAAACTTTGGGTAGGGCTAACTTTCTGAATTCTCAACCAAATCGAGCAACTGAAAGCTCGAAATTGCATGGCAAAATCCAAGGAGTCCAAATCTGCAATCAGATTGGACATCCAACCACTCTCTAGTGGTCGGACCAGGAAAACGGCAAACGGCAACCATGGCAGGGGCACTTTTTAACATTGCTAAGCATTGTCATGCATTGTACAGGCATTGCCAAGGTATTGCCAGGCATTGTCCAGGCATTGCCGGGCATTGCCAAGCATTGCCAGGTATTGCGTAAGCATTGCCAGGCATTGCCCAGGCATTGGCAGGCATTGCCAAGCATTACCTAGGCATTGCGAGGCATTCCCCAGGCATTGCCAGGCATTGCCAGGCATTACCTAGGCATTGCCAGGCATTACCCCAGCATTGCCAGGCATTGCCGGGGCATTGCCAGGAATTGCCCAGGCATTGCCACGCATTGTTAGGAATTGCCAGGCATTGCCAGGCATTGTCAGGCTTTGCCATGCATTGTGTGGCATTGCCGGGCATTGCCAAGAGATGTCGAGGCATTGCCAGGCATTGTCCATGCATTGCCCGGTATTGCCAGGTATTGCGAGGCATTGCCAGACATTGCCCAGGCATTGCCAGGTATTACCTAGGCATTGCTATGCATTGCTAGGCATTGCCAGGCATTGTCCAGTCATTGTCAGGCATAGCGTATGCATTGCCAAGCATTGTCCAGGCATTGCCAGGCACTGTCAGACATTGCGAGGCATTGCCAGACATTGCGTAGGCATTGCCAGGCATTCTCCAGGCATTGCCGGGCATTGCACAGGCATTGCCAGGCATTACCCTGGCATTGCCAGGCATTGCCTAGCATTCCCTTGGCATTGTTAGGCATTGCTCAGGCATTGCCATGCATTGCACAAGTATTGCGAGGCTTTGCCAGGCATTTCCAGGCATTGTTAGGCATTGTACATGCATTGCCAGGCATTGTCTAGGCCTTACCAGGCATTGTCAGGCATTGCCCAGACATTGCTGGGCATTGCTATGCATTGCTACGCATTGCCTGGCATTGCCATGCATTGCCCAGGCATTACGAGGCATTGCCAAGCATTGCCAAGCATTGCCAGGCATTGTCCAGGCATTGCCACGTATTTCCTAGGCAGTGCTAGGCATTGTCCAGGTATTGCCAGGCTTTGCTAGACATTGCTTGGCATTGCTAGGCATTGCCAGGAGATGCCCGGGCATTGTCAGGCATTGTCCATGCATTGCCAGGCATTGCCAGGAATTGCCATGCATTTCCGGGCATTGCCAGGCATTACCTAGGCATTTCCACGCATTGCTAGGCATTGCAGGCATTGCCATGCATTGTCCAGGCATTGCCTGGCATTGCCAGGCATTGCCTGGCATTACCCAGGCATTGCCAGGTATTGTCTAGGCATTGCTAGTCATTGCCCAGGCATTGCCAGGCATTGCCAGGCATTGCCAGGAATTGTCCAGGAATTGCCAAGCATTGTCCAAGCATTGTTAGGCATTGTCCAGGAATTGCCAGTCATTGCCAGGCATTGTCAAGGCATTGCCAGAAATTGCCATGCATTGCCTGGCATTGCCAGGCATTGCCTAGCATTGTCCAGGCATTGACAAGCATTGCCTAGGCACTGCCAGGCATTGTGGAGGCATTTCCAGGATTTTCCCGGCATTGCCAGGCATTGCCAGGCATTGCCCAAGCATTTACAGACATTGCCCAAGCATTGCCATGCATTGCCAAGGCGTTGCCAGGCATTGCCCATGCATCGCCTAGGCATTGCGAGGCATTACCAGGCATTGCGTAGGCACTGCCCAGGCATTGCCAAGTATTGTCAGGCATTGCCCAGGCATTTCCAGGCATTGCCCATGCATTGCCAGGCATTGTCTAGGCATTGCCAGGCTTTGACGGGCATTGCCAGGCATTGCTAGACATTACCCCGGCATCGCCAGGCATTGCTAGGCATTGCCCATTGCTAGGAATTGCCTAGGAATTGCAAGGCATTGTCCATGCATTGCCCAGGCATTGCCAGGCATTGCCGGGCATTTCCATGCGTTGTCCAGGCATTGCCTGGAAGTGCCTAGGGATTGCAAGACGTTGCCAGGCATTGCCCAGGCATAGCCAAGCATTGCCTAGGCATTGCCAGGCATTGCCAATGCATTGTGAGGCATTGCCTATGCATTGCCTAGGCATTGCGAGGCATTACCAGGCATTGCGCAGACATTGCCAGGCATTGCCCAGGCATTGCCAGGCATTGCCGAGGCATTACCAAGCTTTGTACAGTCATTGCTAGGCTTTGTCAGGCATTTCTAGGCATTTCTAGGCATTATCCCGGCATTGCCAGGCATTGCTAGGCATTGCCCAAAAATTGCCACGCAATGCCTGGGCAATGCATGGCCATGCCTGGCAATGCCTTGGCAATGCCTAGCAATGTGTGGTAACGCCTGGCAAAGCCTGGAAATGCCTGGCAATGCCTAGGCAGTTATAGGAAATGCCTATATAATGCATGGCAATGCTCGGAAAATGCCATGCAATGCCTGACAATGCGTGGCAATGCCTGGAGAACGCCTGGCAATGCCTTGGCAATGCCTGGACACAGCCTGGCAATGCTTGGCAATGCTTGGGCAATGCCTGGCAATGCCTGGGCAATGCCTGGGCAATGCCTGGCAATGCCAGGCCAATGCCTGGCAATGCCTGGTAATGCCTGGCAATACATGGGCAATGTGTGGCAATGCCTGGGTAATGCCTGGCAATGTCGGGGTAATGCCTAGCAATGCCCGTGTAATGCCTTGCAATGCCTGGCAATGCTTGGAAATGCCTGGACAATGCCTGGCAATGCCTGGGCAATGCCTGGGAATCCCTGGGCAATGCCTAGCAATGCCTGTCAATGTCTTGGTAATGCCTAGTAATGCCTAGGCAATGCTTGGCAATGCTTGGACAATTTCTGGCAATGCTTGGGCAATGCCTGGCAATGCCTACGTAATGCCCGGCAATGCCTGGGCAATGTCTAGCAATGCCGGGGTAATGCCTGGCAATGCCTGTTTATGCCTGTCAATGCCTGGGCAATGCCTGGCAATGCCTGGGCAATGCCTGGAAATGCCTGGACAATGCCTGGCAATGCCTATGCAATGCCTGGTAATGCCTCGTAATGCCTAGGGAATGCCTGGACAACGCCGAGCAATGCCAGGCAATGCCTGGTAATGCCTGGCAATGCCTGGGCAATGCCTGGCAATGCCTGGCAATGTCTGGAAACGCCTGGCAATGCCTGGTAATTCCTTGCAATGCCTAGGTAATGCATAGGCAATGCCGGGTAATGCCTGGGCAATGCTTGGCAATGCCTGGCAATGCCTGGCAATGCCTGGCAATGCCTGGGCAATGCCTGGCAATGCCTGGCAATGCCTTGGAAATGTCTGGACAATGCCTGGCAATGCTTGGTAATGCCTGGCAATGCCTTGCAATGCTTGGTAATGCTTGTGCAATGCCTGGCAATGCTTGGCAATGCCTAGCAATGCTTGGACAATGCCTGGCAATGCCTGGCAATACCCTGCAATGCATGGAAATACATAGGTAATGCCTGGCAATGCCCGGGCAATGACTGGCAATGCCTTGGTAATGCCTGGCATTGCCCGGAAATGCCTGGCAATGCCTGGACAATGCCTGGCAATGCCTGGGCAATGCCTGGCAATACCTGGGTAATGCCTGGAAATGCTTGGACAATGGTTGGCAATGCCTGGGCAATGCCTGACAATGCCTGGCAATGCCTTCTCAATGCCTGGTAATGCCCCGCACTGCGTAGGTAATGCATAGGCAATGCCTCGCAATGCCTGGTCAATGTGTGGCAATGCTTGGGCAATACGTTGCAATGCCTGGGCAATACCTGTCAATGCCTGGCAATTCGTGGCAACGCCTAGCAATGCCTATGCAGTTCAAGGCAATGCCTCAGCAATGAATGGCAATGCCTGGCAATGCCTGGAAAACCCTGGCAATGCTTGGGCAATGCCTGGCAATCCCTGAGAAATGCCTGGACAATGCCTGGACAATGCCAGAAGATACCTGGCAAAGCCTTGCAATGCTTGGACAATGCCTGGCAATGCCTTGGCAATGCCGGGACAGTGCCTGCCAATGCGTGGCAATGCCTGGGCAATGCCTGGCATTGCCTGTGCAATGCCTGGGCAATGCCTGGACAATGCCAGGCAATGCTTGGCAATGCCTGGCAATGCTTGGGCAATGCCTAGCAATGCGTGGCAATGCCTCGTAATGCCTGGCAACGCCTGGCAATGCCTAGGCAGTTATAGGCAATGCCTATGCAATGCATGGAAATGCGAGGCAATTCCTAGCAATTCCTGGAAATGCCTGGGCAATGCCTAGCAATGCCTGGAAAATACCTGGCAATGCCTGACAATGTTGGCTAATGCTTGGCAATGCCAGGCAATACCAGGCAATACTTGGCAATGCATTGCAATGCCTGGCAATGCCTGGGCAATGCCTGGAAATGCCTGGCAATGCCTGGTAATGCCTGGGAATGCATGGACAATGCCTGGCAATACCTGGGAATCTCCTGGAAATGCGTGGCAATGCCTGGCAAAGTCTGGCAAAGCCTGGCAATGCCTGGGCAATACCTGGCAATGCCAGGCATTGCCAGGAAATGCCCCGCAATGCCTGGGCAATGCCTGGCAATGCCAAGCAATGCTTGGCAATGCATGGCAATGCCTGGCAATGCCTAGGCAATGTCTGACAATGCTTGGCAATGCCTAGACAATGCCTAGCAATGCCTGGACAATGCCTGGCAATGCGTGACAAAGCCTGGCTATACTTGGGCAATGCCTGGCAATGCCTGGCAATGCCTGGGAAATGCCTGGCAATGCCTGGGAAATTCCTGGCAATGCCTTGACAATGCCTGACAATGCCTGGCAATGCCTAGCAATGCGTGGCAATACCTAGGTAATGCCTGGAAATGCCTGGACAATGCCTGGCAATGCCTGGCAATGCCTGGCAATGCCTGGACAATGCCTAGCAATGCCTGGGCAATGCCTGGTAATGCCTGGGCAATGCCTGACAATGCTTGGGCAATGCATGGCAATGCCTGGGCAATGCCTAACAATGCCTAGGCAATGCCTGGCAATGCCTGGAAATGCCTGGCAATGCTTGGATATGCTTGGGCAATGCCTGGTAATGCCAGGAAGTGCTTGGAAATGCATGGCAATGCCTGGCAATACATGGGCAATGCCTGGCAATGCCTGGACAATGCCTGTCAATGCCTGGAAAATGCCTGGCAATGCCTCGCAATGCCTGACAATGTCAGGCACTGCCTGGCAAAGCCTCGCAATGCCTGGACAATGCCTAGGCAATGCCTGGCAATGCCTGGGCAATGCCTGGCAATGCCTGGGCAATGCATGGCAATGTCTGGGCAATGCCTGGCAATGCCTATGCCATGCCAACCAAGAAAACAGAAGACCGCAGCACATCTGTACACAAACAAGAAAAGAACCGCACAAATCTCAACGGACACGCATGACCGAGATCCGTGCACCAAAACGACCTCGGAGTAACACAACAAATCGCGCTGCGGCGAGAACTTCGCCACACGTCGCCTGAACGGCACGAAGCAACGCCTACACCTCGCAGGGGTTCTAGCAAGGCACATAACACTACTTTAGGTAGGTTAGAACAGAGTACCTTTTTGCTTCCGCTGTTATATCAATCAATCATTTTTCCTCATCTTCATCGGAGCTGCTATCATTTCCATCCTTCAGCAACTTGCCTGCCTTGCATCGCTCAGATCTGCACCTTGTGACTGACGATTCAACTCAACACTTAGCATCCATCAGCGAGAAAGGTCTCATGGAGTCGCTCCTTCCTGGTTGCCATAATCTTGACATGGTATCAGAGCGCTAGGTTCCCAACCCTGGTAACCTGCCATCATGCTTCCAGTAATCATCTTCGCAGCCGCAACCGTTCTTGTTTACAATCTGCCACCGCGTGCTGTGCCAGACAACAACAATGCAGAGTCTGACATCACACCTGAGCCCGCTTTCTTCGATGTCGCTCAGGTCTCTGTCCAAGATGGAGAACCACCTCCGCTAACACTTCTTACAATGTCAGACTCCCTCTACATTGAGCAAGTCCTCGATTTCGGGTGTGATATTCTTGCACTCAAAGACGTCGATATCACCACGCCGCTGGCAACTCCAGTGACCATCACTGGCGCAACCAAGGGAATGACATCGCTGTGCCGCTACTCCGCTACTCTCACGTGTCCAGCCGCACCAAGTGGTGAGATTCGGGGTTTCCACACTCCGGACCTTCGACACAACCTCCTATCAGTTCACCAGTTCCAGAAGGAAGGAGTAAACATCTTCTTCCCTGAGTACGGGTCAAAAGCCCGACTAACGACGAATGACAACAAACCTCTTGCAACCTTCACTGTCCGCAACAATCTCTACCAACTGAAGATTCCCCAAACAACCGCCATCTTCGCCGTTGAAGCCAATGTTCAACCGTCCACCTGTGATTGCCGGAGTCTGTCCCATCCCATGCTCTTGCATCATCTCCGCCTGGGTCATCCCAATTGCAATGCCATTCTTTGTCTCTAGGCCAAAAACATGGTGAAAGGCCTGCCGCCCCTCTCACCTCTACCCCGTCTTGCAGGACCACCTTGCACTGCTTGTAGTCTTGGAAAATTAGAAGCATCTCCTCACCCTCCTCAAACCGCACGAGCAGCAAGACCTCTGGACATATTCCACATGGATCTAGTGGGACCAATTCACCCCATCTTTCTTCAGGGCTATGAGTACTTCCTCACCATTGTGGACGATTACTCCCGCTTTGGCACAACAATCCCCCTCAATTTGAAAGCTAATGCCAAGCCTGCGTTTATCAAGTGGTCCAAGTATCAAATGAACCACCTCAACCGGTCCATTGGTAAATTTTGGACAGCCAGAGGTGGTGAAAGTTTGTCTCATGAACTCCCTGAATTTCTGACAGAACGTGGTATTGGCCATGAAATGAGTATACCAGAAGCACCAGAGCAGAACGGAGTGGCAAAAAGACGGAATGGGGTCTTGGTCGTCCTCACTCGCACTCTACTTGTGCATGCTGGGGCATAAAAAACCTTCCGGACCTATGCACTCCGCTATGCCACCAGAGTGCACAACTATTACCCAGCCAAGCATCTTTGCGACATCACCCCAGTAGAACTTTGGTTGGGATACAAGCTCGACGTCTCCAAACTTCGAGTATGGGGTTCTACAGCCTACGTCCTGATCAACAAGGCTGACAGAGCTCACGCTCATCTCTCCAAGGTTGACCCACGAGCCTCACGCCGCATGTTCGTTGGATTCACCCTTAACTCCTCTGGGTACTTGTTATACGAGCCCAAACTCAAACGGGAAACCTGCAGCACAGATGTCCACTTCGACGAGATTACTCCTTTCTTTTGTCAATTAGCCCCATTCCCATAACAGCCCACGGTGCCCGCAACTCCGACCATCCATCCTCCACCAGCTACTCCATCCTCACCAGTCACTCCTCCAACAGCATCCACCCCACCAACACTCTCTCCCGCACACATCCCTGTTCATCCACGACCATTCTCACTACCGCTGCTCACTCGTGACCCCGACTACGAAACCATGTTTGAGCATCTCCCAACACTCGGGCATCCACTCCCCTCAGCAGCGGCCGCAACAGCATCAGCTCCAACAACAGCAGCAACAGAAAATGCCTGGCAATGTGTGGACAATTCCCTGTCGCAAATGAACTACCTGTCGCAAATCAACTCCCTGTCGCAAATCAACTCCCTATCGCAAATCAACTCCCTGTCGCAAATCAACTGCCTGTCGTAAGCCAACTCCCTGTCGTAAATCAACTCCATGCCGTAAATCAACTACGTGTTGCAAATCAACCCTCCATCGCAAATCAACTGCCTGTCGCAATTCACTTCCCTGTCGGAAATCAACTCCCTGTCGCAAATCAACTGTCTGTTGAAATCAACTCCTTGTCGCAAATCAACTGCCTATCACAAACCAACTCCCTGTCGCAAATCAACTCCCTGTCAAAAATCAACTGCCTGTTGCAAATCAACTCCCTGTCCCAAATCAACTCTCTGTTGCAAATCAACTGCCTGTCGCAAGTAAACTCCCTGTTGCAAATCAACTCCATGCCGCAAATGAACTGCGTGTCGCAAATCAACTCTCTGTCGCAAATCATCTCCATGTCGCATATCAACTCCTTGTCGCATATCAACTCCATGTTGCAAATCATCTGCCTGTCGCACATCAACTATCTGTCGCAAGTCTACGGCTTGTCCCAAATCAACTGCCTGTCGCAAATCAATTGCCTGTCGCAAATCAATTGCCTGTTGCAAATCAACTCCTAGTTACAAATCAACTCCCTGTTGCGCATCAATTGCTTGTCGCAACTCAACTCCCTCTCGCAAATCAACTCCCTGTCCCAAAACAACTCCCTGTTGCAAATCAACTGCCTGTCGCAAATCAACTTGCCTATCGCAAATCAACTCCCTGTCGTAGATCAACTACCTGTCGCAAATCAAATCCATATGCAAATCAACTGCTTGTTGCAAATCAAATGCCTGTCGCAAATCAACTATCTGTCACAAATCAACTGTCTATTGCAAATCAACTGCCTCTTGCAAATCAACTCCCTCTCGCAAATCAACTCCATGTAGCAAATCAACTCCCTGTAGCAAATCAACTCCTTACCGCAAATCAACTCCCTGTCCCAAATCAACTACCTGTCGCAATTCAACTGCCAGTCGCAAATCAACTCCCTGTCACAAATGAACTCCCTGTTTCAAATGAACTCCCCGTTGCAAATCAAGTCCATGTCGCAAATCAACTCCCTGTTGTAAATCAACTCCTTGTCGCAAATCAACTCCATCTCGTAAATCAACTGCCTACCGCAAATCAACTGCCTATCAGAAATCAACTCCCTCTTGTAAATCAACTCCCTTTCGCAAATCAATTGCCCGTCACAAATGAACTGCCTGTCGCAAATCAGCTCCCTATCGCAAATCAACTCCCTGTTGCAAATCAATTGCCTGTCGCAAATCAACTCTTGTCGCAAATCAACTCCATTTCGCAAATCAACTCCGTGTCACAAATCAACTCCCTGTCGTAAATCAACTTCCTGTTGCTTGCAAATCAACTGCCTGTCGCAAATCAACTCCATGTCGCAAATCAACTGCCTGTCGTAAATCAGCTCCCTGTCACAAATCAACTCCTTGTCGCAAATCAACTCCCTGTCGCAAATCAACTGCCTGTCGCAAATCAATTCCATGTCGTAAATCAACTCCATGCCGCAAATCAATTGCATGTCGCAAATCAACTATGTATCACAAATCAACTGCCTGTCGCAAATCACTTCCCTGTCGCAAATCAACTCCCTGTCGCTAATCAACTGCCTGTTGTACATCAACTCCTTCTCGCAAATCAACTGCCTTTCGCAAATCAACTCTCTGTCGCAAATCAACTGCCTGTTGCAAATCACTTTCCTGTCGCAAATCAACTCCCTCTTGCAAATCAATTGCCCGTCATAAATCAACTCCTTCATCAACTGCCTGCCGCAAATCAAATCCCTGTCACAAATCAATGGCTTGTCGCAACCCAACTCCTTGTCGTAAATCAACTCCCTGTTGCAAATCAACTGCCTGTCGCAAATCAACTCCCTGTTGCAGATCAACTTCATGCCGTAACTCAACTGCATGTCACAAATCAACTCTCTATCGCAAATCAACTCCATGTCGCAAATAAACTTCCTCTTGCATATCAACTCCCTGTCGCAAATCATCTGCCTATCACAAATGAACTATCTGTCGCAAATCTACTGCTTATCCCAAATCAACTGCTTGTCACAAATCAATTGCCTGTCGTGAAACAACTCCTAGTTGCAAATCAAATCTCTGTCGCAAATGAACTCCCTGTCGCAAATCAACTCCTTGTCCCAAATCAACTCCCTGTTGCAAAGCAACTGCCTGTCGCAAATCAACTTGCCTATCGCAAATCAACTCCCTATCGTAAATCAACTGCCTGTCGCAAATCAACTCCATATGCAAATCAACTGCATTTCGCAAATCAGTTGCATGTCGCAAATCAACTACCTGTTGCAAATCAACTGCCTGTTGCAAATCAACTACCTCTCATAAATTAACTCCCTGTAGCAAATCAACTCCCTGTAGCAAATCAACTCCCTGCCGCAAATCAACTCCCTGTCGCAAATCAACTCCCTCTCGTAAATCAACTGCCTGCCGCAAATCAACTGCCTGTCGCAAATCAACTCCCTCTCGCAAATCAACTCCCTGTCGCAAATCAATTGCCTGTCACAAATCAACTGCCTGTCACAAATCAGCTCCCTATCGCAAATCAACTCCCTGCCGCAAATCAACTGCCTGTTGCAAATCAGCTCTTGTCGCAAATCAAATCCATTTCGCAAATCAACTCCCTGTCGCAAATCAATTCCCTGTCGCAAATCAACTGCCTGTTGCTTACAAATCAACTGCCTGTCGCAAATCAACTCCCTGTCGCAAATCAACTGCCTGTCGTAAATCAACTTCCTGTCGCAAATCAACTCCCTGTCGCAAATCAACTCCCTGTCGCAAATCAACTGCCAGTCGCAAATCAATTCCCTGTCGCAAATCAACTCCATGCCGCAAATCAACTGCGTGTCACAAATCAACTCTATTTCACAAATCAACTGCCTGTCGCAACTCACTTCCCTGTCGCAAATCAACTCCCTGTCGCTAATCAACTACCTGTTGTAAATCAACTCCTTGTCGCAAATCAACTGCCTGTCGCAAGTCAACTCTCTGCCGCAAATCAACTGCCTGTCGCAAATCACTTCCCTGTCGCAAATCAACTCCCT
>SZWC01004802.1:120726-149144 GCA_023375785.1 Penium margaritaceum | reverse complement strand
CCTGTCGCAAATCAACTCCCTGTCGCAAATCAACTCCCTGTCGCAAATCAACTGCCAGTCGCAAATCAATTCCCTGTCGCAAATCAACTCCATGCCGCAAATCAACTGCGTGTCACAAATCAACTCTATTTCACAAATCAACTGCCTGTCGCAACTCACTTCCCTGTCGCAAATCAACTCCCTGTCGCTAATCAACTACCTGTTGTAAATCAACTCCTTGTCGCAAATCAACTGCCTGTCGCAAGTCAACTCTCTGCCGCAAATCAACTGCCTGTCGCAAATCACTTCCCTGTCGCAAATCAACTCCCTCTTGCAAATCAACTGCCTGTCGTAAATCAACTCCTTCTTCAACTGCCTGTCGCAAATCAAATCCCTGTCGCAAATCAACGACTTGTCGCAAACCAACTCCTTGTCGTAAATCAACTCCCTATCGCAAATCAACTGCCTGTCCCAAATCCACTCCCTGTTACAAATCAACTTCATGCCGCAAATCAACTGCGTGTCGCAAATAAATTCTCTATCGCAAATCAACTCCATGTCGCAAATCAACTTCCTGTCGCATGTCAACTCCCTATCGCAAATCATCTGCCTGTCGCAAATGAACTATCTGGTGTGGACTGGTTGAGAAGTGGTGCGAACTGGTTGCGGAGTGGTGCTAACGGGTTGCAGAGTGGTGCAAACTGGTTGCAGAATGGTGAGAACTGGTTGCAGAGTGGTGCAAACTGGTTGCGGAGTGGTGCAAACAGGTTGCGGAGTGGTGCAAACTGGTTGCAGAGTGGCGCGAACTGGTTGCGGAGTGGTGCGAACTTCTTGCGGAGTGGTGCAAACTGGTTGCAGAGTGGCGCGAACTGGTTGCGGAGTGGTGCGAACTTCTTGCGGAGTGGTGCAAACTGGTTGCAGAGTGGCGCGAACTGGTTGCGGAGTGGTGCGAACTTCTTGCGGAGTGGTGCAAACTGGTTGCAGAGTGGCGCGAACTGGTTGCGGAGTGGTGCGAACTTCTTGCGGAGTGGTGCAAACTGGTTGCAGAGTGGCGCGAACTGGTTGCGGAGTGGTGCGAACTTCTTGCGGAGTGGTGCAAACTGGTTGCAGAGTGGCGCGAACTGGTTGCGGAGTGGTGCGAACTTCTTGCGGAGTGGTGCAAACTGGTTGCAGAGTGGCGCGAACTGGTTGCGGAGTGGTGCGAACTTCTTGCGGAGTGGTGCAAACTGGTTGCAGAGTGGCGCGAACTGGTTGCGGAGTGGTGCGAACTTCTTGCGGAGTGGTGCAAACTGGTTGCAGAGTGGCGCGAACTGGTTGCGGAGTGGTGCGAACTTCTTGCGGAGTGGTGCAAACTGGTTGCAGAGTGGCGCGAACTGGTTGCGGAGTGGTGCGAACTTCTTGCGGAGTGGTGCAAACTGGTTGCAGAGTGGCGCGAACTGGTTGCGGAGTGGTGCGAACTTCTTGCGGAGTGGTGCAAACTGGTTGCAGAGTGGCGCGAACTGGTTGCGGAGTGGTGCGAACTTCTTGCGGAGTGGTGCAAACTGGTTGCAGAGTGGCGCGAACTGGTTGCGGAGTGGTGCGAACTTCTTGCGGAGTGGTGCAAACTGGTTGCAGAGTGGCGCGAACTGGTTGCGGAGTGGTGCGAACTTCTTGCGGAGTGGTGCAAACTGGTTGCAGAGTGGCGCGAACTGGTTGCGGAGTGGTGCGAACTTCTTGCGGAGTGGTGCAAACTGGTTGCAGAGTGGCGCGAACTGGTTGCGGAGTGGTGCGAACTTCTTGCGGAGTGGTGCAAACTGGTTGCAGAGTGGCGCGAACTGGTTGCGGAGTGGTGCGAACTTCTTGCGGAGTGGTGCAAACTGGTTGCAGAGTGGCGCGAACTGGTTGCGGAGTGGTGCGAACTTCTTGCGGAGTGGTGCAAACTGGTTGCAGAGTGGCGCGAACTGGTTGCGGAGTGGTGCGAACTTCTTGCGGAGTGGTGCAAACTGGTTGCAGAGTGGCGCGAACTGGTTGCGGAGTGGTGCGAACTTCTTGCGGAGTGGTGCAAACTGGTTGCAGAGTGGCGCGAACTGGTTGCGGAGTGGTGCGAACTTCTTGCGGAGTGGTGCAAACTGGTTGCAGAGTGGCGCGAACTGGTTGCGGAGTGGTGCGAACTTCTTGCGGAGTGGTGCAAACTGGTTGCAGAGTGGCGCGAACTGGTTGCGGAGTGGTGCGAACTTCTTGCGGAGTGGTGCAAACTGGTTGCAGAGTGGCGCGAACTGGTTGCGGAGTGGTGCGAACTTCTTGCGGAGTGGTGCAAACTGGTTGCAGAGTGGCGCGAACTGGTTGCGGAGTGGTGCGAACTTCTTGCGGAGTGGTGCAAACTGGTTGCAGAGTGGCGCGAACTGGTTGCGGAGTGGTGCGAACTTCTTGCGGAGTGGTGCAAACTGGTTGCAGAGTGGCGCGAACTGGTTGCGGAGTGGTGCGAACTTCTTGCGGAGTGGTGCAAACTGGTTGCAGAGTGGCGCGAACTGGTTGCGGAGTGGTGCGAACTTCTTGCGGAGTGGTGCAAACTGGTTGCAGAGTGGCGCGAACTGGTTGCGGAGTGGTGCGAACTTCTTGCGGAGTGGTGCAAACTGGTTGCAGAGTGGCGCGAACTGGTTGCGGAGTGGTGCGAACTTCTTGCGGAGTGGTGCAAACTGGTTGCAGAGTGGCGCGAACTGGTTGCGGAGTGGTGCGAACTTCTTGCGGAGTGGTGCAAACTGGTTGCAGAGTGGCGCGAACTGGTTGCGGAGTGGTGCGAACTTCTTGCGGAGTGGTGCAAACTGGTTGCAGAGTGGCGCGAACTGGTTGCGGAGTGGTGCGAACTTCTTGCGGAGTGGTGCAAACTGGTTGCAGAGTGGCGCGAACTGGTTGCGGAGTGGTGCGAACTTCTTGCGGAGTGGTGCAAACTGGTTGCAGAGTGGCGCGAACTGGTTGCGGAGTGGTGCGAACTTCTTGCGGAGTGGTGCAAACTGGTTGCAGAGTGGCGCGAACTGGTTGCGGAGTGGTGCGAACTTCTTGCGGAGTGGTGCAAACTGGTTGCAGAGTGGCGCGAACTGGTTGCGGAGTGGTGCGAACTTCTTGCGGAGTGGTGCAAACTGGTTGCAGAGTGGCGCGAACTGGTTGCGGAGTGGTGCGAACTTCTTGCGGAGTGGTGCAAACTGGTTGCAGAGTGGCGCGAACTGGTTGCGGAGTGGTGCGAACTTCTTGCGGAGTGGTGCAAACTGGTTGCAGAGTGGCGCGAACTGGTTGCGGAGTGGTGCGAACTTCTTGCGGAGTGGTGCAAACTGGTTGCAGAGTGGCGCGAACTGGTTGCGGAGTGGTGCGAACTTCTTGCGGAGTGGTGCAAACTGGTTGCAGAGTGGCGCGAACTGGTTGCGGAGTGGTGCGAACTTCTTGCGGAGTGGTGCAAACTGGTTGCAGAGTGGCGCGAACTGGTTGCGGAGTGGTGCGAACTTCTTGCGGAGTGGTGCAAACTGGTTGCAGAGTGGCGCGAACTGGTTGCGGAGTGGTGCGAACTTCTTGCGGAGTGGTGCAAACTGGTTGCAGAGTGGCGCGAACTGGTTGCGGAGTGGTGCGAACTTCTTGCGGAGTGGTGCAAACTGGTTGCAGAGTGGCGCGAACTGGTTGCGGAGTGGTGCGAACTTCTTGCGGAGTGGTGCAAACTGGTTGCAGAGTGGCGCGAACTGGTTGCGGAGTGGTGCCAACTGGTTGCGGAGCGGTGCGAACTGGTTGCGGAGTGGTGCGAACTGGTTGCGGAGTGGTGTGAACTGGTTGCGGAGTGGTGCGAACTGGTTGCGGAGTGGTGTGAACTGGTTGCGGAGTGGTGCGAACTGGTTGTGGCGTGGTGTGAACTGGTTGCGGTGTGGTGCGACCTGGTTGCGGCGAGGTGTGAACTAGTTGCAGAGTGGTGCGATCTGGTTGCGGAGTGGTTTGAACTGATTGCGGAGTGGTGCAAACTGGTTGCGGAGTGGTGCCAACTGGTTGCGGAGCGGTGCGAACTGGTTGCGGAGTGGTCCGAACTGGTTGCGAGGGGTGTGAACTGGTTGCAGAGTGGTGCAAACTCGTTGCGGAGTGGTGCAAACTGGTTGCGGAATGGTGCGATCTGGTCGCGGAGTGGTGCAAACTGGTTGCGGAGTGGTGCGAACTGGTTGCAGAGTGGTGCGAACTGGTTGCGGAGTGGTGCTAACGGGTTGCAGAGTGGTGCAAACTGGTTGCGGAGTTGTGCAGACAGGTTGCGGAGTGGTGCAAACTGGTTGCGGAGTGATGCGAACTGGTTGCGGAGTGGTGCAAACTGGCTGCGGAGTGGTGCGAACTGGTTGCGGTGTGGTGCGAAGTGGTTGCGGAGTGGTGCGAACTGGTTGCGGAGTGGAGCGAACTAGTTGCGTGGTGGTGCGAACTGATTGCGGAGTGGTGGGCACTGGTTGCGGACCGGTGCGAACTGGTTGCGGAGTGGTGCGAACTGGGTGCGGAGTTGTACGAACTGGTTGCGGAGTGGTGCGAACTGGTTACGGAGTGGTGCGAACTGGTTGCAGCGTAATGCGAAATGGTTACGGAGTGGTGGGAACTGGTTGCGGAGTGGTGCGAACTGGTTGGGGAATGGTGGGAACTGGTTGCGGAGTGGTGCGAACTGGTTGTGGAGTGGTGGAAACTTGTTGCGGAGTGGTACAAACTGGTTGCGGAGTGGTGCGAACTAGTTGCGGAGTGGTGCGAACTGGTTGCGGAGTGGTGCCAACTGGTTGCGGAGTGGTGCAAACTGGTTGTGGAGTGGTGCGATCTGGTCGCGGAGTGGTGCAAACTGGTTGCGGAGTGGTACGAACTGGTTGCGGAGTGGTCCGAACTGGTTGCGGAGGGGTGTGAACTGGTTGCAGAGTGGTGCAAACCGGTTGCGGAGTGGTGCAAACTGGTTGTGGAGTGGTGCGATCTGGTCGCGGAGTGGTGCAAACTGGTTGCGGAGTGGTACGAACTGGTTGCGGAGTGGTCCGAACTGGTTGCGGAGGGGTGTGAACTGGTTGCAGAGTGGTGCAAACCGGTTGCGGAGTGGTGCAAACTGGTTGTGGAGTGGTGCGATCTGGTCGCGGAGTGGTGCAAACTGGTTGCGGAGTGGTACGAACTGGTTGCGGAGTGGTCCGAACTGGTTGCGGAGGGGTGTGAACTGGTTGCAGAGTGGTGCAAACCGGTTGCGGAGTGGTGCAAACTGGTTGTGGAGTGGTGCGATCTGGTCGCGGAGTGGTGCAAACTGGTTGCGGAGTGGTACGAACTGGTTGCGGAGTGGTCCGAACTGGTTGCGGAGGGGTGTGAACTGGTTGCAGAGTGGTGCAAACCGGTTGCGGAGTGGTGCAAACTGGTTGTGGAGTGGTGCGATCTGGTCGCGGAGTGGTGCAAACTGGTTGCGGAGTGGTACGAACTGGTTGCGGAGTGGTCCGAACTGGTTGCGGAGGGGTGTGAACTGGTTGCAGAGTGGTGCAAACCGGTTGCGGAGTGGTGCAAACTGGTTGTGGAGTGGTGCGATCTGGTCGCGGAGTGGTGCAAACTGGTTGCGGAGTGGTACGAACTGGTTGCGGAGTGGTCCGAACTGGTTGCGGAGGGGTGTGAACTGGTTGCAGAGTGGTGCAAACCGGTTGCGGAGTGGTGCAAACTGGTTGTGGAGTGGTGCGATCTGGTCGCGGAGTGGTGCAAACTGGTTGCGGAGTGGTACGAACTGGTTGCGGAGTGGTCCGAACTGGTTGCGGAGGGGTGTGAACTGGTTGCAGAGTGGTGCAAACCGGTTGCGGAGTGGTGCAAACTGGTTGTGGAGTGGTGCGATCTGGTCGCGGAGTGGTGCAAACTGGTTGCGGAGTGGTACGAACTGGTTGCGGAGTGGTCCGAACTGGTTGCGGAGGGGTGTGAACTGGTTGCAGAGTGGTGCAAACCGGTTGCGGAGTGGTGCAAACTGGTTGTGGAGTGGTGCGATCTGGTCGCGGAGTGGTGCAAACTGGTTGCGGAGTGGTACGAACTGGTTGCGGAGTGGTCCGAACTGGTTGCGGAGGGGTGTGAACTGGTTGCAGAGTGGTGCAAACCGGTTGCGGAGTGGTGCAAACTGGTTGTGGAGTGGTGCGATCTGGTCGCGGAGTGGTGCAAACTGGTTGCGGAGTGGTACGAACTGGTTGCGGAGTGGTCCGAACTGGTTGCGGAGGGGTGTGAACTGGTTGCAGAGTGGTGCAAACCGGTTGCGGAGTGGTGCAAACTGGTTGTGGAGTGGTGCGATCTGGTCGCGGAGTGGTGCAAACTGGTTGCGGAGTGGTACGAACTGGTTGCGGAGTGGTCCGAACTGGTTGCGGAGGGGTGTGAACTGGTTGCAGAGTGGTGCAAACCGGTTGCGGAGTGGTGCAAACTGGTTGTGGAGTGGTGCGATCTGGTCGCGGAGTGGTGCAAACTGGTTGCGGAGTGGTACGAACTGGTTGCGGAGTGGTGCAAACTGGTCGCGGAGTGGTACGAACTGGTCGCGGAGTGGTGCCAACTGGTTGCGGAGTGGTGCAAACTGGTTTTGGAGTGGTGCAAACTGGTCGTGGAGTGGTGGGAAGTGGTTGCGGAGTGGTGCGAATTGGTTGCGGAGTGGTGCGAAGTGGGTGCGGAGTGGTGCGAAGTGGTTGCGGAGTGGTGCGAACTCGTTGCGGAGTGGTGTGAACTGGTCGCGGAGTGGTGTGAACTGGTTGCGGAGTGGTGCGAACTGGTCGCAAAGTGGTGCGAACCAGTTGTGGAGTGGTGCAAACTGGTTGCGCAGTGGTGAGAAATGGTTGCGGGGTGGTGCAAAATGTTTTCGGAGTGGTACAAACTGGTTGCAGAGTGGTTCGAACTGGTTGCGGAGTGGTGCGAACTGGTTGCGGAGTGGTGCGAACTGGTTGCGGAGTGGTGCGAACTGGTTGCGGAGTGGTGCGAACTGGTTGCGGAGTGGTGCGAACTGGTTGCGGAGCGGTGCGAACTGGTTGCGGCGTGGTGCGAACTTCTTGCGGCATGGTGCGAACTTCTTGCGGCGTGGTGCGAACTGGTTGCAGAGTGGTGCGAAGTGGTTGCGGAGAGGTGCGGACTGGTTGCGGAGTGGTGCGAACTTATTGCAGAGTGGTGCGAACTGGTCGCGGAGTGGTGCGAACTGGTTGCCGAATGGTGCGAACTGGTTGTGGAGTGTTACGAACTCGTTGCGGAGTGGTGCGAACTGGCTGCGGAGTGGTGCGAACTGGTTGAGGAGGGGTGTGAACTGGTTGTGGAGTGGTGCGCACTGGTTGCGGAGCGGTGCGAACTGGTTGCGGCGTGGTGCGAACTTCTTGCGGCATGGTGCGAACTTCTTGCGGCGTGGTGCGAACTGGTTGCAGAGTGGTGCGAAGTGGTTGCGGAGAGGTGCGGACTGGTTGCGGAGTGGTGCGAACTTATTGCAGAGTGGTGCGAACTGGTCGCGGAGTGGTGCGAACTGGTTGCCGAATGGTGCGAACTGGTTGTGGAGTGTTACGAACTCGTTGCGGAGTGGTGCGAACTGGCTGCGGAGTGGTGCGAACTGGTTGAGGAGGGGTGTGAACTGGTTGTGGAGTGGTGCGCACTGGTTGCGGAGCGGTGCGAACTGGTTGCGGCGTGGTGCGAACTTCTTGCGGCATGGTGCGAACTTCTTGCGGCGTGGTGCGAACTGGTTGCAGAGTGGTGCGAAGTGGTTGCGGAGAGGTGCGGACTGGTTGCGGAGTGGTGCGAACTTATTGCAGAGTGGTGCGAACTGGTCGCGGAGTGGTGCGAACTGGTTGCCGAATGGTGCGAACTGGTTGTGGAGTGTTACGAACTCGTTGCGGAGTGGTGCGAACTGGCTGCGGAGTGGTGCGAACTGGTTGAGGAGGGGTGTGAACTGGTTGTGGAGTGGTGCGCACTGGTTGCGGAGCGGTGCGAACTGGTTGCGGCGTGGTGCGAACTTCTTGCGGCATGGTGCGAACTTCTTGCGGCGTGGTGCGAACTGGTTGCAGAGTGGTGCGAAGTGGTTGCGGAGAGGTGCGGACTGGTTGCGGAGTGGTGCGAACTTATTGCAGAGTGGTGCGAACTGGTCGCGGAGTGATGCGAACTGGTTGCGGAGTGGTGCGAGCTGGTTGCGGAGTGGTGCGAACGGGTTGCAGAGTGGTGCAAACTGGTTGCGGAATGGTGCGAACTGGTTGCGGAGTGGTGCAAACTGGTTGCAGAGTGGTGCAAACAGGTTGCGGAGTGGTTCAAACTGGTTGCGGAGTGGTGCGAACTGGTTGCGGAGTGGTGCGAACTGGTTGTGGAGTGGTGCGAAGTGGTTGCGGAGTGGTGCGAACTGGTTGTGGAGTGGTGCGAACTGGTTGTGGAGTGGTGCGAACTGGTTGTGGAGTGGTGCGAAGTGGTTGCGGAGTGTTGCGAACTGGTTGCACAGTGGTGCAAACTGGTTGTGGAGTGGTGCGAATTGGTTGCGGAGCGGTGCCAATTGGTTGCGGAGTGGTGCAAACTGGGTGCGGAGTGGTGCGAAGTGGTTGCGGAATGGTGCGAACTCGTTGCGGAGTGGTGTGAACTGGTCGCGGAGTAATGTGAACTGGTCGCGGAGTGGTGCGAACTGGTCGCAAAGTGGTGCGAACCAGTTGCAGAGTGGTGTAAACTGGTTGCGGAGTGGTGCGAACTGGTTGCGGGGTGGTGCGAAATGGATGCGGAGTGGTGCAAAGTGGTTACGAAGTGGTGCAAACTGGTTGCGGCGTGGTGTGAACTGGTTACGGAGTGGTGGGAATTGGTTGCGGAGTGGTGCTAACTGGTTGGGGAGTGGTGGGAACTGGTTGCAAAGTGGTGCGAACTGGTTGCGGAGTGGTGGGAACTTGTTGCGGAGTGGTGCAAACTGGTTGCAGAGTGGTGCGATCTGGTTGCGGAGTGGTGCGAACTGGTTGCGGAGTGGTGGGAACTTGTTGCGGAGTGGTGCAAACTGGTTGCAGAGTGGTGCGATCTGGTTGCGGAGTGGTGCAAAATGGGTGCGGAGTGGTGCAAACTGGTTGCAGAGTGGTGCGAACTGGTCGCGGAGTGGTGCGCACAGGTTGCAGGGTGGTGCGAACTGTTTGCGGAGTGGTGTGAACTGGTTGCAGAGTGGTGCAAACTGGTTGCAGAGTGGCGCCAACTGGTTGCGGCGTGGTGTGAACTGGTTGCGGCGTGAACGACCTGGTTGCGGAGTGGTGTGAACTGGTTGCGGAGTGGTGCGAACTTCTTGCGGAGTGGTGCAAACTGGTTGCGGAGTGGTGTGAACTGGTTGCGGAGTGGTGCGAACTGGTTGCGGAGTGGTGCGAACTGGTCATGGAGCGGTGCGAACTGGTTGCGGAGTGGTGCGAACGGGTCGCGGAGTGGTGCGAACTGGTTGCGGAATGGTGCGAACCGGTTGCGGAGTGGTGCAAACTGGCTGCGGAGTGGTGTGAACTGGTTGCGGAGTGGTCCCGAACTGGTTGCGGAGTGGTGCGAACTGGTCATGGAGCGGTGCGAACTGGTTGCGGAGTGGTGCGAACGGGTCGCGGAGTGGTGCGAACTGGTTGCGGAATGGTGCGAACCGGTTGCGGAGTGGTGCAAACTGGCTGCGGAGTGGTGTGAACTGGTTGCGGAGTGGTCCCGAACTGGTTGCGGAGTGGTGCGAACTGGTCATGGAGCGGTGCGAACTGGTTGCGGAGTGGTGCGAACGGGTCGCGGAGTGGTGCGAACTGGTTGCGGAATGGTGCGAACCGGTTGCGGAGTGGTGCAAACTGGCTGCGGAGTGGTGTGAACTGGTTGCGGAGTGGTCCCGAACTGGTTGCGGAGTGGTGCGAACTGGTCATGGAGCGGTGCGAACTGGTTGCGGAGTGGTGCGAACGGGTCGCGGAGTGGTGCGAACTGGTTGCGGAATGGTGCGAACCGGTTGCGGAGTGGTGCAAACTGGCTGCGGAGTGGTGTGAACTGGTTGCGGAGTGGTCCCGAACTGGTTGCGGAGTGGTGCGAACTGGTCATGGAGCGGTGCGAACTGGTTGCGGAGTGGTGCGAACGGGTCGCGGAGTGGTGCGAACTGGTTGCGGAATGGTGCGAACCGGTTGCGGAGTGGTGCAAACTGGCTGCGGAGTGGTGTGAACTGGTTGCGGAGTGGTCCCGAACTGGTTGCGGAGTGGTGCGAACTGGTCATGGAGCGGTGCGAACTGGTTGCGGAGTGGTGCGAACGGGTCGCGGAGTGGTGCGAACTGGTTGCGGAATGGTGCGAACCGGTTGCGGAGTGGTGCAAACTGGCTGCGGAGTGGTGTGAACTGGTTGCGGAGTGGTCCCGAACTGGTTGCGGAGTGGTGCGAACTGGTCATGGAGCGGTGCGAACTGGTTGCGGAGTGGTGCGAACGGGTCGCGGAGTGGTGCGAACTGGTTGCGGAATGGTGCGAACCGGTTGCGGAGTGGTGCAAACTGGCTGCGGAGTGGTGTGAACTGGTTGCGGAGTGGTCCCGAACTGGTTGCGGAGTGGTGCGAACTGGTCATGGAGCGGTGCGAACTGGTTGCGGAGTGGTGCGAACGGGTCGCGGAGTGGTGCGAACTGGTTGCGGAATGGTGCGAACCGGTTGCGGAGTGGTGCAAACTGGCTGCGGAGTGGTGTGAACTGGTTGCGGAGTGGTCCCGAACTGGTTGCGGAGTGGTGCGAACTGGTCATGGAGCGGTGCGAACTGGTTGCGGAGTGGTGCGAACGGGTCGCGGAGTGGTGCGAACTGGTTGCGGAATGGTGCGAACCGGTTGCGGAGTGGTGCAAACTGGCTGCGGAGTGGTGTGAACTGGTTGCGGAGTGGTCCCGAACTGGTTGCGGAGTGGTGCGAACTGGTCATGGAGCGGTGCGAACTGGTTGCGGAGTGGTGCGAACGGGTCGCGGAGTGGTGCGAACTGGTTGCGGAATGGTGCGAACCGGTTGCGGAGTGGTGCAAACTGGCTGCGGAGTGGTGTGAACTGGTTGCGGAGTGGTCCCGAACTGGTTGCGGAGTGGTGCGAACTGGTCATGGAGCGGTGCGAACTGGTTGCGGAGTGGTGCGAACGGGTCGCGGAGTGGTGCGAACTGGTTGCGGAATGGTGCGAACCGGTTGCGGAGTGGTGCAAACTGGCTGCGGAGTGGTGTGAACTGGTTGCGGAGTGGTCCCGAACTGGTTGCGGAGTGGTGCGAACTGGTCATGGAGCGGTGCGAACTGGTTGCGGAGTGGTGCGAACGGGTCGCGGAGTGGTGCGAACTGGTTGCGGAATGGTGCGAACCGGTTGCGGAGTGGTGCAAACTGGCTGCGGAGTGGTGTGAACTGGTTGCGGAGTGGTCCCGAACTGGTTGCGGAGTGGTGCGAACTGGTCATGGAGCGGTGCGAACTGGTTGCGGAGTGGTGCGAACGGGTCGCGGAGTGGTGCGAACTGGTTGCGGAATGGTGCGAACCGGTTGCGGAGTGGTGCAAACTGGCTGCGGAGTGGTGTGAACTGGTTGCGGAGTGGTCCCGAACTGGTTGCGGAGTGGTGCGAACTGGTCATGGAGCGGTGCGAACTGGTTGCGGAGTGGTGCGAACGGGTCGCGGAGTGGTGCGAACTGGTTGCGGAATGGTGCGAACCGGTTGCGGAGTGGTGCAAACTGGCTGCGGAGTGGTGTGAACTGGTTGCGGAGTGGTCCCGAACTGGTTGCGGAGTGGTGCGAACTGGTCATGGAGCGGTGCGAACTGGTTGCGGAGTGGTGCGAACGGGTCGCGGAGTGGTGCGAACTGGTTGCGGAATGGTGCGAACCGGTTGCGGAGTGGTGCAAACTGGCTGCGGAGTGGTGTGAACTGGTTGCGGAGTGGTCCCGAACTGGTTGCGGAGTGGTGCGAACTGGTCATGGAGCGGTGCGAACTGGTTGCGGAGTGGTGCGAACGGGTCGCGGAGTGGTGCGAACTGGTTGCGGAATGGTGCGAACCGGTTGCGGAGTGGTGCAAACTGGCTGCGGAGTGGTGTGAACTGGTTGCGGAGTGGTCCCGAACTGGTTGCGGAGTGGTGCGAACTGGTCATGGAGCGGTGCGAACTGGTTGCGGAGTGGTGCGAACGGGTCGCGGAGTGGTGCGAACTGGTTGCGGAATGGTGCGAACCGGTTGCGGAGTGGTGCAAACTGGCTGCGGAGTGGTGTGAACTGGTTGCGGAGTGGTCCCGAACTGGTTGCGGAGTGGTGCGAACTGGTCATGGAGCGGTGCGAACTGGTTGCGGAGTGGTGCGAACGGGTCGCGGAGTGGTGCGAACTGGTTGCGGAATGGTGCGAACCGGTTGCGGAGTGGTGCAAACTGGCTGCGGAGTGGTGTGAACTGGTTGCGGAGTGGTCCCGAACTGGTTGCGGAGTGGTGCGAACTGGTCATGGAGCGGTGCGAACTGGTTGCGGAGTGGTGCGAACGGGTCGCGGAGTGGTGCGAACTGGTTGCGGAATGGTGCGAACCGGTTGCGGAGTGGTGCAAACTGGCTGCGGAGTGGTGTGAACTGGTTGCGGAGTGGTCCCGAACTGGTTGCGGAGTGGTGCGAACTGGTTGCACAGTGGTGCGAATTGGTTCTGGAGTGGTGCAAACTGGTTGCGGAGTGGTGCGAACTGGTTGCGGAGTGGTGCATCTGGTTGTGGAGTGGTGCAAAGTGGTTACGGAGTGGTGTGAACTGGTTTCGTTGTGGTGCGAACTGGTTACGGAGTGGTGGGAACTGGTTGCGGAGTGGTGCAAACTGGTTGGGGAATGGTGGGAACTGGTTGCGGAGTGGTGCAAACTGGTTGCGGAGTTGTGGGAACTTGTTGCGGAGTGGTGCAAACTGGTTGCAGAGTGGTGCGAACTGGTCGCGGAGTGGTGCGAACAGGTTGCGGGGTGGTGCAAACTGGTTGTGGAGTGGTGCGAACTGGTTGCGGAGTGGTGCGAACTGGTTGCAGAGTGGCGCCAACTGGTTGCGGCGTGGTGCGAACTGGTTGCGGCGTGGTACGACCTGGTTGTGGAGTGGAGAGAACTGGTTGCGGAGTGGTGCGAACTTGTTGCGGAGTGGTACGAACTGGTTGTGGAGTGGTGCGAACTGGTTGCGGAGTGGGGCAAACTGGTTGCGGAGTGGTGCGAACTAGTTGCAGAATGGTACGAACTGGTTGTGGAGCGGTGCGAACTGGTTGTGAAGTGGTGCGAACCGGTTGCGGAGTGGTGCGGACGGGTTGCGGCGTGGTGCGACCTGGTTGCGGCGAGGTGCGAACTAGTTGCAGAATGGTACGAACTGGTTGTGGAGCGGTGCGAACTGGTTGTGAAGTGGTGCGAACCGGTTGCGGAGTGGTGCGGACGGGTTGCGGCGTGGTGCGACCTGGTTGCGGCGAGGTGCGAACTAGTTGCAGAATGGTACGAACTGGTTGTGGAGCGGTGCGAACTGGTTGTGAAGTGGTGCGAACCGGTTGCGGAGTGGTGCGGACGGGTTGCGGCGTGGTGCGACCTGGTTGCGGCGAGGTGCGAACTAGTTGCAGAATGGTACGAACTGGTTGTGGAGCGGTGCGAACTGGTTGTGAAGTGGTGCGAACCGGTTGCGGAGTGGTGCGGACGGGTTGCGGCGTGGTGCGACCTGGTTGCGGCGAGGTGCGAACTAGTTGCAGAATGGTACGAACTGGTTGTGGAGCGGTGCGAACTGGTTGTGAAGTGGTGCGAACCGGTTGCGGAGTGGTGCGGACGGGTTGCGGCGTGGTGCGACCTGGTTGCGGCGAGGTGCGAACTAGTTGCAGAATGGTACGAACTGGTTGTGGAGCGGTGCGAACTGGTTGTGAAGTGGTGCGAACCGGTTGCGGAGTGGTGCGGACGGGTTGCGGCGTGGTGCGACCTGGTTGCGGCGAGGTGCGAACTAGTTGCAGAATGGTACGAACTGGTTGTGGAGCGGTGCGAACTGGTTGTGAAGTGGTGCGAACCGGTTGCGGAGTGGTGCGGACGGGTTGCGGCGTGGTGCGACCTGGTTGCGGCGAGGTGCGAACTAGTTGCAGAATGGTACGAACTGGTTGTGGAGCGGTGCGAACTGGTTGTGAAGTGGTGCGAACCGGTTGCGGAGTGGTGCGGACGGGTTGCGGCGTGGTGCGACCTGGTTGCGGCGAGGTGCGAACTAGTTGCAGAATGGTACGAACTGGTTGTGGAGCGGTGCGAACTGGTTGTGAAGTGGTGCGAACCGGTTGCGGAGTGGTGCGGACGGGTTGCGGCGTGGTGCGACCTGGTTGCGGCGAGGTGCGAACTAGTTGCAGAATGGTACGAACTGGTTGTGGAGCGGTGCGAACTGGTTGTGAAGTGGTGCGAACCGGTTGCGGAGTGGTGCGGACGGGTTGCGGCGTGGTGCGACCTGGTTGCGGCGAGGTGCGAACTAGTTGCAGAATGGTACGAACTGGTTGTGGAGCGGTGCGAACTGGTTGTGAAGTGGTGCGAACCGGTTGCGGAGTGGTGCGGACGGGTTGCGGCGTGGTGCGACCTGGTTGCGGCGAGGTGCGAACTAGTTGCAGAATGGTACGAACTGGTTGTGGAGCGGTGCGAACTGGTTGTGAAGTGGTGCGAACCGGTTGCGGAGTGGTGCGGACGGGTTGCGGCGTGGTGCGACCTGGTTGCGGCGAGGTGCGAACTAGTTGCAGAATGGTACGAACTGGTTGTGGAGCGGTGCGAACTGGTTGTGAAGTGGTGCGAACCGGTTGCGGAGTGGTGCGGACGGGTTGCGGCGTGGTGCGACCTGGTTGCGGCGAGGTGCGAACTAGTTGCAGAATGGTACGAACTGGTTGTGGAGCGGTGCGAACTGGTTGTGAAGTGGTGCGAACCGGTTGCGGAGTGGTGCGGACGGGTTGCGGCGTGGTGCGACCTGGTTGCGGCGAGGTGCGAACTAGTTGCAGAATGGTACGAACTGGTTGTGGAGCGGTGCGAACTGGTTGTGAAGTGGTGCGAACCGGTTGCGGAGTGGTGCGGACGGGTTGCGGCGTGGTGCGACCTGGTTGCGGCGAGGTGCGAACTAGTTGCAGAATGGTACGAACTGGTTGTGGAGCGGTGCGAACTGGTTGTGAAGTGGTGCGAACCGGTTGCGGAGTGGTGCGGACGGGTTGCGGCGTGGTGCGACCTGGTTGCGGCGAGGTGCGAACTAGTTGCAGAATGGTACGAACTGGTTGTGGAGCGGTGCGAACTGGTTGTGAAGTGGTGCGAACCGGTTGCGGAGTGGTGCGGACGGGTTGCGGCGTGGTGCGACCTGGTTGCGGCGAGGTGCGAACTAGTTGCAGAATGGTACGAACTGGTTGTGGAGCGGTGCGAACTGGTTGTGAAGTGGTGCGAACCGGTTGCGGAGTGGTGCGGACGGGTTGCGGCGTGGTGCGACCTGGTTGCGGCGAGGTGCGAACTAGTTGCAGAATGGTACGAACTGGTTGTGGAGCGGTGCGAACTGGTTGTGAAGTGGTGCGAACCGGTTGCGGAGTGGTGCGGACGGGTTGCGGCGTGGTGCGACCTGGTTGCGGCGAGGTGCGAACTAGTTGCAGAATGGTACGAACTGGTTGTGGAGCGGTGCGAACTGGTTGTGAAGTGGTGCGAACCGGTTGCGGAGTGGTGCGGACGGGTTGCGGCGTGGTGCGACCTGGTTGCGGCGAGGTGCGAACTAGTTGCAGAATGGTACGAACTGGTTGTGGAGCGGTGCGAACTGGTTGTGAAGTGGTGCGAACCGGTTGCGGAGTGGTGCGGACGGGTTGCGGCGTGGTGCGACCTGGTTGCGGCGAGGTGCGAACTAGTTGCAGAATGGTACGAACTGGTTGTGGAGCGGTGCGAACTGGTTGTGAAGTGGTGCGAACCGGTTGCGGAGTGGTGCGGACGGGTTGCGGCGTGGTGCGACCTGGTTGCGGCGAGGTGCGAACTAGTTGCAGAATGGTACGAACTGGTTGTGGAGCGGTGCGAACTGGTTGTGAAGTGGTGCGAACCGGTTGCGGAGTGGTGCGGACGGGTTGCGGCGTGGTGCGACCTGGTTGCGGCGAGGTGCGAACTAGTTGCAGAATGGTACGAACTGGTTGTGGAGCGGTGCGAACTGGTTGTGAAGTGGTGCGAACCGGTTGCGGAGTGGTGCGGACGGGTTGCGGCGTGGTGCGACCTGGTTGCGGCGAGGTGCGAACTAGTTGCAGAATGGTACGAACTGGTTGTGGAGCGGTGCGAACTGGTTGTGAAGTGGTGCGAACCGGTTGCGGAGTGGTGCGGACGGGTTGCGGCGTGGTGCGACCTGGTTGCGGCGAGGTGCGAACTAGTTGCAGAATGGTACGAACTGGTTGTGGAGCGGTGCGAACTGGTTGTGAAGTGGTGCGAACCGGTTGCGGAGTGGTGCGGACGGGTTGCGGCGTGGTGCGACCTGGTTGCGGCGAGGTGCGAACTAGTTGCAGAATGGTACGAACTGGTTGTGGAGCGGTGCGAACTGGTTGTGAAGTGGTGCGAACCGGTTGCGGAGTGGTGCGGACGGGTTGCGGCGTGGTGCGACCTGGTTGCGGCGAGGTGCGAACTAGTTGCAGAATGGTACGAACTGGTTGTGGAGCGGTGCGAACTGGTTGTGAAGTGGTGCGAACCGGTTGCGGAGTGGTGCGGACGGGTTGCGGCGTGGTGCGACCTGGTTGCGGCGAGGTGCGAACTAGTTGCAGAATGGTACGAACTGGTTGTGGAGCGGTGCGAACTGGTTGTGAAGTGGTGCGAACCGGTTGCGGAGTGGTGCGGACGGGTTGCGGCGTGGTGCGACCTGGTTGCGGCGAGGTGCGAACTAGTTGCAGAATGGTACGAACTGGTTGTGGAGCGGTGCGAACTGGTTGTGAAGTGGTGCGAACCGGTTGCGGAGTGGTGCGGACGGGTTGCGGCGTGGTGCGACCTGGTTGCGGCGAGGTGCGAACTAGTTGCAGAATGGTACGAACTGGTTGTGGAGCGGTGCGAACTGGTTGTGAAGTGGTGCGAACCGGTTGCGGAGTGGTTCAAACTGGTTGCGGACTGGTGCGAACTGGTTGCGGATTGGAGCGAACTGGTTGCGGATTGGTGCAAACTGGTTGCGAAGATGTGCAAACTGGTTGCGGAGTGGTGCAAGCTGGATGAGGAGTGGTGCGAACTGGTAGCGGAGTGGTGCAAACTGGATGTGAAGTGGTGCGAACTGGTTGCGAAGTGGTGCGAACTGGTTGCGGAGTGGTGCGAACTGGTTGCGGAGTGGTGCGAACGGGTTGCGGAGTGGTGAGAACTGGTTTCGGAGTGGTGCAAACTGGTTGCGGAGTGCTGGGAACTTGTTGCGGAGTGCTGCCAACTGGTTGCGGCGTGGTGCGAACTGGTTCCGGCATGGCGCGACCTGGTTGCGGGGTGGTGCGAACTGGTTGCTGAGTGGCGCGAACGTGTTGCGGAGTGGTGCGAACGGGTTGCAGAGTGGTGCAAACTGGTTGCGGAGTGGTGCGAACTGGTTGCGGAGAGGTGCGAACTGGTTGCGAAGTTGTGCGAACTAATTAGGGAGTGGTGAGAACTGGTTGCAAAGTGGTTGGAACTGGTTGCGGAATGGTGCGAGCTGGTTGCGGAGTGGTGCGAACTGGTCGCGGAGTGGTGCAAACCGGTTGCGGAGTGGTGCAAACTGTTTGCAGAGTGGTGTGAACTGGTTGCGGAGTGGTGCGAACTGGTTGCGGAGTAGTGCGAACTGGTTGCGGAGTGGTGCGAACTGGTTGCGGAGTAGTGCGAACTGGTTGCGGAGTGGTGCGAACTGGTTGCGGAGTAGTGCGAACTGGTTGCGGAGTGGTGCGAACTGGTTGCGGAGTAGTGCGAACTGGTTGCGGAGTGGTGCGAACTGGTTGCGGAGTAGTGCGAACTGGTTGCGGAGTGGTGCGAACTGGTTGCGGAGTAGTGCGAACTGGTTGCGGAGTGGTGCGAACTGGTTGCGGAGTAGTGCGAACTGGTTGCGGAGTGGTGCGAACTGGTTGCGGAGTAGTGCGAACTGGTTGCGGAGTGGTGCGAACTGGTTGCGGAGTAGTGCGAACTGGTTGCGGAGTGGTGCGAACTGGTTGCGGAGTAGTGCGAACTGGTTGCGGAGTGGTGCGAACTGGTTGCGGAGTAGTGCGAACTGGTTGCGGAGTGGTGCGAACTGGTTGCGGAGTAGTGCGAACTGGTTGCGGAGTGGTGCGAACTGGTTGCGGAGTAGTGCGAACTGGTTGCGGAGTGGTGCGAACTGGTTGCGGAGTAGTGCGAACTGGTTGCGGAGTGGTGCGAACTGGTTGCGGAGTAGTGCGAACTGGTTGCGGAGTGGTGCGAACTGGTTGCGGAGTAGTGCGAACTGGTTGCGGAGTGGTGCGAACTGGTTGCGGAGTAGTGCGAACTGGTTGCGGAGTGGTGCGAACTGGTTGCGGAGTAGTGCGAACTGGTTGCGGAGTGGTGCGAACTGGTTGCGGAGTAGTGCGAACTGGTTGCGGAGTGGTGCGAACTGGTTGCGGAGTAGTGCGAACTGGTTGCGGAGTGGTGCGAACTGGTTGCGGAGTAGTGCGAACTGGTTGCGGAGTGGTGCGAACTGGTTGCGGAGTAGTGCGAACTGGTTGCGGAGTGGTGCGAACTGGTTGCGGAGTAGTGCGAACTGGTTGCGGAGTGGTGCGAACTGGTTGCGGAGTAGTGCGAACTGGTTGCGGAGTGGTGCGAACTGGTTGCGGAGTAGTGCGAACTGGTTGCGGAGTGGTGCGAACTGGTTGCGGAGTAGTGCGAACTGGTTGCGGAGTGGTGCGAACTGGTTGCGGAGTAGTGCGAACTGGTTGCGGAGTGGTGCGAACTGGTTGCGGAGTAGTGCGAACTGGTTGCGGAGTGGTGCGAACTGGTTGCGGAGTAGTGCGAACTGGTTGCGGAGTGGTGCGAACTGGTTGCGGAGTAGTGCGAACTGGTTGCGGAGTGGTGCGAACTGGTTGCGGAGTAGTGCGAACTGGTTGCGGAGTGGTGCGAACTGGTTGCGGAGTAGTGCGAACTGGTTGCGGAGTGGTGCGAACTGGTTGCGGAGTAGTGCGAACTGGTTGCGGAGTGGTGCGAACTGGTTGCGGAGTAGTGCGAACTGGTTGCGGAGTGGTGCGAACTGGTTGCGGAGTAGTGCGAACTGGTTGCGGAGTGGTGCGAACTGGTTGCGGAGTAGTGCGAACTGGTTGCGGAGTGGTGCGAACTGGTTGCGGAGTAGTGCGAACTGGTTGCGGAGTGGTGCGAACTGGTTGCGGAGTAGTGCGAACTGGTTGCGGAGTGGTGCGAACTGGTTGCGGAGTAGTGCGAACTGGTTGCGGAGTGGTGCGAACTGGTTGCGGAGTAGTGCGAACTGGTTGCGGAGTGGTGCGAACTGGTTGCGGAGTAGTGCGAACTGGTTGCGGAGTGGTGCGAACTGGTTTCGGAGTAGTGCAAAGTAGTTGCAGAGTGGTGCAAAGTGGTTGCGGAGTGGTGCGAACTGGTTGAAGAGAGGTGCGAACTGGTTGCGGAGTGGTGCGAACTGGGTGCAGAGTGGTGCGAACTGGTTGTGGATTGGTGCGAACTGGTTGCGGAGTGGTTCGAACTGGTTGCAAAGTGGTGCAAACGGGTAGCGGAGTGGTGCAAACTGGTTGCGGAGTGGTGCGAACTGGGTGCGGAGTGGTGCAAACAGGTTGCAGAGTGGTGCAAACTGGTTGTGGAGTGGTGCGAACTGGTTGCGGAGTGGTGTGAACTGGTTGCGGAGTGGTGCGATTTGGTTGCGGAGTGGTGCGAAATGGTTGAAGAGTGGTGCAAACTGGTTGCAAGGTCGTGTGAACTGGTTACGGAGTGGTGCTAACTGGTTGCGGAGTGGTGCGAAATGGTTGCGGAATGGTGCGAACTGGCATGTGGAGTGGTGTCAACTGATTGTAGATTGGTGCAAACTGGTTGCGGAGAGGTGTAAACTGGTTGCGGAGTGGTGTGAACTGGTTGCGGAGTGGTGTGAACTGGTGGCGGAGTGGTGCGAACTGGTGGCGGAGCAGTGCGAACTGGTTGCGGAGTGGTCTGAACTGGTTGCGGAGTGGTGAGGACTGGTATCTGATTGGTGCGAACTGGTTGCGGAGTGGTGTGAGCTGGTTGCGGAGTGGTGGGAACCGGTTGCGGAGTGGTGCGAACTGCTTGCGGAGTGGTGCGAACGGGTTGCGGAGTTGTGCGAACTATTTGTGGAGTGGTGCAAGCTTGTTGCGGAGTTGTGCGAACTGGTTACGGATTGGTGCGAACTGGTTGCGGAGTGGTACGAACTGGTTGTGGAGTGGTGCGAACTGGCTGCGGAGTGGTGCAAACTGGTTGCGGAGTGGTACGAACTGGTTGCGGGTTGTTGCGAACTGGTTGCGGATTGGCACAAACTGGTTGCGGAGTGGTGCGAATTGGTTGCGGAGTGGTGCGAACTAGTTGCACCCTAGTTGCGCCCTAGTTGCGCCCTACTTGCACCCTACTGGCGCCTACTTGCACCCTAGTTTCGCCTCAGTTGGGTACTAGCTACGCCCTAGTTGTCCCCTAGTTGCGCCCTTAGTTGCGTCTTACTTGCACCCTAGTTGCGCCTTCGTTGCGCCCTAGTTGCGCCCTAGTTGCGCCCTAGTTGCGCCCTAGTTGCGCCCTAGTTGCCCCCAGTTGCACCCTAATTGCGCCCTAGTTACGCCCTAGTTGCACCCTAGTTACGCTCTAGTTGCGCCCTAGTTGCGCCCTAGTTGCGCCCTAGTTGCCCCCAGTTGCACCCTAATTGCGCCCTAGTTACGCCCTAGTTGCACCCTAGTTACGCTCTAGTTGCGCCCTAGTTGCGCCCTAGTTGCGCCCAAGTTGCGCCCTAGTTGCACCCTAGTTGGACCCTAGTTGCGTCCTAGTTGCACCTAGTTGCGCCCTAGTTGCGCCCTTGTTGCGGCTTGGTTGTGCCATAGTTGTGCCCTACTTGCGCCCATCTTGCGCCCTAGCTGCGCCCTACTTGCACCCTAGTTGCGTATTAGTTGCGCCCTAGTTGCACCCTAGTTGCGTCCTTCTTGCGCCCTTATTGCACCCTACTTACACCCTACTGGCGCCCTAGTTGCGCCTCAGTTGGGCACTAGCTATGCCCTAATTGTGCCCTAGTTGCGTCCTAGTTGCATCTTACTTGCGTCCTACTTGCGCCATAGTTTCACCCTACTTGCGCCCTACTTGCACCCTAGTTGTACCCTAGTTGCGCCTCATTTGGGGAATAGCTACGCCCAAGTTGTACCCTAGTTGTGTCCTAGTTGCCTCCTACTTGTGCCCTATTTGTGCCCTAGTTGCGCCTTAGTTGCGCCCTAGTTGCGCCCTAGTTGCGCCCTAGTTGCGCCCTAGTTGCGCCCTACTTGTCCCCAGTTGCGCCCTAATTGCACCCTAGTTGCGCCATAGTTGCGCCCTAGTTGCGTCCTAGTTGCGTCCAAGTCGCGCCCTAGTCGCGCCCTAGTTGTGCCCTAGTTGCGCCCTAGTTGTTCCTAGTTGCGCCCTAGTTGCGTCCTAGTTGCGTCCAAGTCGCGCCCTAGTCGCGCCCTAGTTGTGCCCTAGTTGCGCCCTAGTTGTTCCTAGTTGCGCCCTAGTTGCGCCCTAGTTGCACCCTAGTTGCCCCCAGTTGCACCCTAATTGCGCCCTAGTTGCGCCCTAGTTGCGCCCTAGTTGCGCTCTAGTTGCGCCCTAGTCGCGCCCTAGTTGCGCACTAGTTGCACCCTAGTTGCGTCCTAGTTGCGCCCTAGTTGCATCCTAGCTACGCCCTAGATGCGCCCTAGTTGCCCCCTAATTGCGCCCTTGTTGCGACCGGGCGCCCTAGTTGCGTCCTAGTTGCGCCCTACCTGCACCTAGTCACACCCTAGTTACGCACTAGTTGCGTCCTTGTTGCGTCCTAGTTGTGCCCTAGTTGCGCCCTAGTTGCGCCCTACTTGCGCGCTACTGGTCCCTACTTGCACCCTAGTTGCGCCTCAGTTGGGTACTAGCTACGCCCTAGTTGTCCCCTAGTTGCGCCCTTAGTTGCATCTTTCTTACACCCTAGTTGCGCCTTAGTTGTGCCCTAGTTGCGCCCAACTTGCAGACTAGTTGCACCCTAGTTGCACCCTAGTTGCGCCCTAGTTGTGCCCTAGTTGCACCCTAGTTGTGCCCTAGTTGCGCCCTAGTTGTGCCCTCGTTGCGCCCTCGTTGCGCCCTAGTTGCACCCTAGTTGCGCCCTAGTTGCGCCCTAGTTGCGCCCTATTTGCCCCCATTTGCGCCCTAATAACGCCATAGTTGCGCCCTAGTTGCACCCTAGTTGCGCCCTAGTTGTGCCCTAGTTGCGCCCTAGTTTCGCCCTAGTTGTGCCCTAATTACGCCCTAGTTGCGCCCAGATTGCCCTTGTTGCGCCCTTGTTGCGCCTTAGTTGTGCCCTAGTTGCGCCCTAATTGCGCCCTACTTGCGCCCTAGTTGCGCCCTTCTTGCATCCTAGTTGCGTCTTAGTTGCACCCCAGTTGCGCCCTAGTTGCGTCCTTCTTGCGCCCTTATTGCACCCTACTTACACTCCATTGGCGCCCTACTTGCGCCCTAGTTGCGCCTCAGTTGGGCACTAGCTACGCCCTAATTGTGCCCTAGGTGCGCCCTAGTTGCGTCTTACGTGCGCCCTACTTGTGCCCTAGTTGCACCCTAGTTGCGCCCTACTTGCACCCTAGTTGCACCCTAGTTGCACTCTAGTTGCGCCCTAGTTACACCCTGGTTGCGCACAAGTTGCAACCTACTTGCGCCCTACTTGCATCCTACTTGCGCCCTAGTTGCGCCTCAGTTGGGGACTAGCTACGCCATAGTTGTACCCTAGTTGCACCCTAGTTGCGTCCTAATAGTACCCTATTTGTGCACTAGTTGTGCCTTAGTTGCGCCCTACTTGCGCCCTAGTTGCACCCTAGTTGTACCCTAGTTGCGCCATAGTTGCGCCCTAGTTACGCCCTAGTTGTGCCCTAGTTGCGCCCTAGTTGCGCCCTAGTTGCGCCCAAGCTACGCCCTAGTCGCGCCCTAGTTGCGCCCTAGTTGTGCCCTAGTTGTACCCTAGTTGCGCCCTAGTTGCGCCCTAGTTGCGCCCTAGTTGTCCCCAGTTGCGCCCTGAATGCAACCTAGTTGCACCCTAGTTGCGCCCTAGTTGCGCCCTAGTTGCGCCCAAGTCGCGCCCTCTTCGCGCCCTAGTCGCGCCCTAGTTGCGCCCTAGTTGCGCACTAGTTGCACCCTAGCTGCGCCCTAGTTGCGCCCTAGTTCCGCCCTAGTTGTGCCCTAGTTGCGTCCTAGTTGCGCCCTAGTTGCGCCCTAGTTTCCCCCTAGTTGCGCCCTTGTTGCATCCGGGTGCCCTAGTTGCGCCCTAGTTGCGCCCTACTTGCACCCTAGTTGTACCCTAGTTACGCACTAGTTGCACCCTAGTTGCGTCCTGGTTGCGCCCTAGTTGCGCCCTAGTTGCGCCCAAGTTACGCCCTAGTCGCGCCCTAGTTGCGCCCTAGTTGCACCCTAGCTGCGCCCTAGTTGCGCCCTAGTTCCGCCCTAGTTGTGCCCTAGTTGCGTCCTAGTTGCGCCCTAGTTGCGCCCTAGTTTCCCCCTAGTTGCGCCCTTGTTGCATCCGGGTGCCCTAGTTGCGCCCTAGTTGCGCCCTACTTGCACCCTAGTTGTACCCTAGTTACGCACTAGTTGCACCCTAGTTGCGTCCTGGTTGCGCCCTAGTTGCGCCCTAGTTGCGCCCTACTTGCGCCTTTCTGGCGCCTAATTGTGCCCTAGTTGCGCCTCAGTTGGGCACTAGCTACGCCCTAGTAGTCCCAAAGTTGCGCCCTAGTTGCGTCCTACTTGCGCCCTAGGTGCGCCTTAAATGCGCCCTAGTTGCGCCCAACTTGCACACTAGTTGCGCCCTAGTTGTGCCCTAGTTGCGCCCTAGTTGTGTTATAGTTGCGCCCTCGTTGCGCCCTCGTTGCACCCTAGTTGCGCCCTAGTTGCGCCCTAGTTGCGCCCTAGTCGCGCCCTAGTTGTGCCCTCGTTACTCCCTAGTTGCGCCCTTCTTGCGCCCTTCTTGCACCCTACTTACGCCCTACTGGCGCCCTACTTGCGCCCTAGTTGCGCCTTAGTCGGGCACTAGCTACGCCCTAGTTGTGCCCTAGTTGCGCCCTAGTTGCGTTTTACTTGCGCCCTACTTGCGCCCTAGTCGCGCCCCAGTCGCGCCCTAATCGCGTCTTTAATCTGTTGATTGCACTTTTCACAGGTCCATAGCCTATCTTGCTTCGGTGCCAGTCCCCAACCCCGGAAAAAAAAAAAGATAGGTCACGACAGGCTCCCTGCCGCCACATGTGACAGATAAAATATTGCCGCTCGTGTTCAACACCTTTTGTCCACCGCTTTTCGTCCACCGTCACCGCATCTACTGTCCACCATCGTCGTGTCCGCTGTCCACCATCTAGCGCGTCTGCTGTCTAGCGTCTAGCGCGTCTATTGTCCAGCGTCGAGAACGTCTATTGTCCAGCGTCTAACGCGTCTACTGTCCAAGGTCAACAGTCCAGCCTGTATCATCCATCATCTACCGTCCATCCTCTTCCGTCCATCCTCTTCCGTCAAGCATCCACCATTTAGCGGTTGATAGAAGAAAATAAAAAAGGGAGGGGATGACAGACCAGGTTTGCCGGCAAACCGTTTGTAGTTCGCAGGGCATCAGGAACAGCAAAAACAGTGGGTTTCAAAGTCCGCTGCCGAAGAAAGCGCGACAGGAAAATTTGCTAAGTATTGGCGAGGGGGGATGCGTCAGCCGACCTCGACACCAGGTCGAGGTTGACACACCGACCCTCGACCCAGCACGCAGGGTCGATAGTCGAGAACAACATAGACTTACACCCTACATGCGCTCTACTTGCGTCCTACTTGCGCCCTACTTGCGTCCTACTTGCGCTCTAATTGCGCCCTAATTGCGCCCTAGTTGCACCCTATTTGTGCCCTACTTGCGCCAAAGTGTGATGGTCTCATGCAAAAGTGTGACGCTCGAGTGCCGAAGTGTGAAGCTCTAGTGCCAAAGTGTGACGGTCTAGTGCCAACGTTTGGAGCATTAGTTCCAAAGTGTGACACTCTAGTGCCAAAGTGTGACGCTGTAGTGCCAAGGTGTGACGCTATAGTGCCAATATGTGGAGCTCTAGTGCCAAAATGTGATGCTCTAGTGCCAAAGTGTGACGCTTTAGTGCCAAAGTGTGATGCTCTAGTGCCAAAGTGTGACGCTCTAGTGCCAAAGTGTGACGCTTGTGTGCCAAAGTGTGATGCTCTAGTGCCAAAGTTCGAAATCTAGTGTCCAAGTGTGACGCTCTAGTATGAAAGTGTGATGCTCTATTGCCAAAGTGTGACTCCCCTGTGCCAAAGTGTGACGCTCTAGTGCGAAAGTGGGAAGCTCTAGTACCCAAGTCTGAAGCGCTAGTACCAAAGTGCGACGCTCTAGTGCCAAAGTGTGACGCTCAAATGCCAAAGTGTGACGCTCTAGTGCCAAAGTGTGACGCTCTAGTGCCAAAGTGTGATGGTCTAGTGCCAGAGTGTGATGCTCTAGTGCCAAAGTGTGAGGCTTTAGTGCCAATGTGTGATGCTATAGTTCCAAAATATGACGCTCTAGTTCCAAAGTGTGACGCTGTAGCGCCAATTTCTGACGCTATAGTGCCAAAGTTTGAAGATCCAGTGCCAAAGTGTTACGCTCTAGTTCCAAATTATTACACTCTAGTGCCAAAGTATGACGCTCTTGTGCCAAAGTGTGAATATCTGATGCCAAGTGTGACGCTCTAGTGCCAAAGTGTGATGCTCTAGTACCAACTTGTGACGCTCTAGTGCCAAAGTGTGATGCTCTAGTTCAAAAGTGCGACACTCTATTGCAAGAGTGTGACGCTCCAGTGCCAAAGTGTGACGCTCTAGTGCTAAAGTTCAAAACTCTAGTGCCAAAGTCTGAGGCTCTAGTGCCAAAGTGTGACGCTCAAGTGCGAACGTGTGACGCTCTAATACCAAAGAGTGAAGGTCTAGTGCCACAGTGTGACGCTCTAGTGCCAAAGTGTGAAGCGCCAGTGCCAAAGTGTGACGCTCTAGTGTCAAAGTTTGACGCTCTAGTGCCAAATTGTGACGCTCTAGTGCCCAAATGTGACGCCCTAGTGCCAAAGTGTGACGCTCTAGTCCGAAAGTGTGACGCTCTTGTGCCAAAGGGTGACGCTATAGTGCCCAAGTGTGACGCTCTAGTGCCAAAGTGTGATGATCAAGTGCCAGAGTGTGACGCTCTAGTGCCAAAGTGTGAAGCTCTTGTGTCAAAGTGAGACGCTCTAGTGCCAAAGTGTGACGCTCTAGTGCCAAAGTTCGAAACTCTAGTGCCAAAGTGTGATGCTCTAGTGCCAATGTGTGACGCTGTAGTGCCAAAATGTGACGTTGTAGCTCCAGATTATGACGCTCTAGTGCCAACGTGTGAAGCTCTAGTGCCAACGTGTAACGCTCTGGTGCCAAAGTGCGAAGCTCTAGTGCCAAAGTATACCGCTATAGTGCCTAAGTTTGAAACTCTAGTGCCAAAGTGTGACGCTCAAGTGCCAAAATGTGACGCTCTAGTACCAAAGTGTGACGCTCTAGTACCAACGTATGAAGCTCTAGTGCCAAAGTGTGACGCTCTAGTGCCAAAGTGTGACGATCTAGTGCCAAAGTGTGACGTTTTAGTGCCAAAGGATGAAGGTCTAGTGCCAAAGTATGATGCTCTAGTGCCAAACGTGTGACGCTCTAGTGCCAAAGTGTGATGCTCTTGTGCCAAACTGTGACGCTCAAATGCCAATGTTTGGTGCTCGAGTGCCAAAGTGTGATGCTCTAGTGCAAAAGTGTGACACTGTAGTGCCAAAGAGTGACGCTCTAGTGCCAAAGTGTAGAGCTCTAGTGCCAAAGTGTGATGCTCTAGTGCCAAAGTGTGACGCTCTTGTGCCAAAGTGTGACACTGTAGTGCCAAAGTCTGACGCTCTATTGCCAGAGTTTGAAGCTCTAGTACCAAAGTGTGACGCTCTAGTGCCAAAGTGTGACACTCTAGTCCTAAAGTGTGACGCTCTAGTGCCAAAGTGTGTTTCTTCAGTGCCAAAGTGTGATGCTCTAGTGCCAAAGTGTGACGCTCTAGTACCAACGTGTGACGCTCTAGTGCCAAAGTGTGACGCTCCAGTTCCAAAGTGCGACACTCTATTGCCAAAGTGAGATGCTCTAGTGCCAGAATGTGACGCTCTAGTGCCCAACTTCGAAACTCTAGTGCCAAAGTGTGACACTCTAGTGCCAAAGTGTGACACTCTAGTGCCAAAGTGTGACGCTTTAGTTCCAAGGATTGACACTCTAGTGGCAAAGTGTGAAGCTCTAGTGCAAAAGTGTGATGCTCTAGTGCCAAAGTATGACGCTCTAGTGTCAAAGTGTGACTCTCTAATGCCAAAGTGTGGAACTCTAGTGCCAAAGTGTAACGCTCTAGTGCCAAGGTGTGAAGCTCTAGTGCCAAAGTGTCATGCTCTAGTGCCAAAGTGTGATGCTCTAGTGCCAACGTGTGACGCTCGAGTGCCAAAGTGTGAAGCTCTAGTGCCAAAGTGTGACGCTCTAGTACCAAAGTGTGACGCTCTAGTGCCAAAGTGTGACGCTCTAGTCCCACAGTGTGACGTTCTAGTGCCAAAGTGTGAAGGTCTAGTGCCAAATTGTGATTCTCTAGTGCCAAACGTGTGACGCTCTAGTGCCAAAGTGTGATTCTCTAGTGCCAAAGTGTGACGATGTAGTGCCAAAGTCTGACGCTCTAGTGCCAAAGTTTGAAGCTCCAGCGCCAAAGTGTGACGCTCTAGTGCCAAAGTGTGACACTCTAGTGCCAAAGTGTGAATCTCTAGTGCCCAAGTGTGATGCTCTAGTACCAAAGTGTGACGCTCTAGTACAAAAGTGTGACGCTCTATTGCCAAAATATGACGCTCTATTTCCAAAGAGCGACACTCTATTGCCAAAGTGTGACGCTCTAATGCCAAAGTTTGAAGCTCTAGTGCCCACGTGTGACGATCTAGTGCCAACGTGTGAAGGTCTAGTGCCACAGTGTGATGCTCTAGTGCCAAAGTGTGAAGCGCTAGAGCCAAAGTGAGACGCTCTAGTGCCAAAGTGTGACGCTTTAGTGCTAAAGTCTGACGCTCTAGTGCCAAAGTGTGACGCTCTAGTGCCAACGTGTGACGCTCGAGTGCCAAAGTGTGACACTCTAGAGCCAAAGTGTGAGGCTCTAGTGCCAAAGTGTGACGCTCTAGTGCCAATGTGTGACACTCTAGTGCCAAATTGTGATGCTCTTATGCCAATGTTTGGAGCTCTAGTGCCAAAGTGCGACGCTCTAGTGCCAAAGTTTGACACTGTAGTACCAAAGGCTGACGCTCTAGTGCCAGAGTTTGAAGCTCTAGTGCCAAAGTGTGTGACGCTCTAGTGCCAAAGTGTGACACTCTAGTGCCAAAGTGTGACGCTCTAGTGCCAAAGTGTGACGCTCTAGTGCCAAAGTGTGAA
>SZWC01004802.1:67430-113103 GCA_023375785.1 Penium margaritaceum | reverse complement strand
CCTGCGCCTGTGCCTAGGGTACCTGCACCTTTGCCTTGTCAATGCGCCGGATAGCAACGGTATAGAAAACGGGTCTCCACATGGGAGGCCGCCAACCGCTCTTGGTATTGCAACCAAGATAACATATCACCCTTGAAAGAGGGATCCACACCTTAAGTTCGTTTCGTTTGCAACCTCACGAAGTCCGCATGTTGGCCTTTAGTGTCTACCTTTGGTTGGACGCTCAGTAAGGAGTCTCAAAGACAAGAACTGTAAATGGATGCATGCAAGGTACTTGCAGAGCTTTGCTAAAGCTTCTGCTTGTAGTGACTCTACTGGAGCCAACCTCAACCTACAGTCCTACTTGGCGCGTCCTTAGCCGCTAAGTGTCATCCTCAAGCCAGGCTCTAGTAAGCTTCCTAGAAGCTTCATGTCCCAGTTTTGGCCACAAAGAAAATTGTGGCCGTCGCGAGGTTTGAACCCGCGATCTCTTGTTTGAGACTCCGGTGCCTGTTCAACCATGCCAAAAAGGTATGGTTCCTATGATGAGCCACAGGGGACATACCCATTATGGGCAGTGCATTCCTGGCCCATCTCAGAACAGACCAAGGGGACATACTCCATAGAGCAGTGCATGCCTTGTCTGTATGTGTAACTAGCCAGCTAGGCAGTGGACAAGGTGGATACTCTTTTAACAAATCTCTCCCTTGCACCTCTATCCATCTGTCGCTTACTGGGTTCCATCTATGTCTTGGGGCTCACCCTTCCTCTGCTGCACTCCTCATGCTGAATCCTCGAATGCCTACATAGTGCAAGTCGCTCTCCAGCGGCTTGGTCATGCAGTCAGCAAGCATGCTCTTCGTTCCGCAGTGCTGGAAGTCCACCACGTTCTTCATGACCAGGTCACGTGAGCAGTGGTAACTTTTGTTGATGTGCTTCGTTCGCCGGGAGATGATCTCGTCTTCAGCCATCGAGATGGCGCTCATGTTGTCCACGTGTACGACGTTGGCATCCTTATGTGGTACTGTCATTTCGCCAAGGAGGCTGCGCAGCCACTGAGTCTCTTTGCACAACTCAGACAGAGCAACATACTCTGCCTCAGCCGTGGACACAGAAACACAATCTTGCTTCCTGCTTGCCCATGAGATGGCAGCACCATTCAAGATGCACACGTATCCAGAGGTGGATTTCCTCTCGTCGAGGTTTCCTCCCCAGTCAGCATCGGTGTAGCACTTCAGGTGAAGGGGTTTCGTTCCTTCTTGGCCTCCAAGGATGAGGCCCATGTGACGTGTCTTTTGCAGGTAGCGCAAGATGCGCTTGACTGCTTGCCAATGTTGTGGCCCAGGGTTGGCCACGAGTCTGCTCACTTGTCCCACAGCATAGCAGATGCCGGGATGATTCCCTACCATGGCGTACATGATGCTACCCACGGCGGACTGGTAGGGGAGGTCTTGCATCTCCCTTTGTTCTGCTTTGTTGCTTGGTGACATGGAGGCGTTCAACTTTGTATTGGTCGTCATTGGGGTGCTGACAGGTTTGCAGTCTTCCATGTGGTAGCGCTTCAGTACCTCACCGATGTATTTGGTTTGGTTGAGTTCGATGGTGCCTGCTACTCGGTTGCGGTGGATGGAAATCCCGAGGTAGTACTCGAGAGGACCCATGTCCTTCATCTTGAACCTTTTGCTGAGGTCAGACTTCAGCTCATCCAGTAGCTCGACCGAAGACGGGCAGATGATCAGATCATCCACGTACAGCGCAACCAGCATCAGCCCTCTCCCATCATCGCACACGTACATGCTCCGGTCATTCTGGGAATGCGCGAAGGAGAGGCCGGTCATGAGACCATCCATCTCTTTGTACCACATCCTTGGGACGTGTTTCAGCCCGTAGAGCGCTTTCACCAACTTGCACACCTTGCCCTCGGAGCTTCGACCCATTCGGGCACCTCCATCAGCACTTCCCTGTCAAGCTTCCCATAAAGGAAAGCTGTCCTGGCCTCCATCTGGTGTATCTCCAGGTTCTTTGCGGCTGGAATGCCAAGGAGAGAGCGGATGGAGGCAAAGGTCACGACGAGCGCGAATGTCTCATCGGACTCTGTGCCCGGGCGTTGAGAGAACCCCTTAGCCACCATCATTGCCTTGAACTTGTCGATGCTGCCGTCTTGCTTCTTCTTCACTCTAAGCACCCACTCGGATCCCACCACGTGGGCCTTGTCGGGTCTATCCACCAGCACCCACGTGCCGTTCTCAGCAATGGACGCGAGCTCGCTGTTAACTGCCTCCTTCCACTTGGCCGCATCTGGGCCATTCATCGCCTCCGCCACTGTGGATGGCTCTCCCTGAGCCATGCACAACCAGCTAAGGCCGGTCCAATCATCCTCATATGGCAAAGGTGCTTTCTTTGGTCGCAAACTGCGCCGGGGTAGTGGTGCGGCTTCTTGCTTTGATGCTGGTGCTTCCATAGGTGGTGGTTTGTCGTCGTCGTCGTCGCCAGAAGAGTCGTCAGACTCCAAGTCAGACTCGGAAGCCCTGGACGCCTCGGAATCCGCGTCCATGTCAGATGCTGCATCATCCTCCGTAACATCTCTCCCATTCCTACCACCTGCTGGAAAAGCGAGCCAGTTGTTGGGCGCTTGGTCTCCGGACTCAAGCAACACTATCCACTCTCCTGTTTTGGGAGCGAGGATCGGGTCCAGCAGCTCTTGCCTTCCAAGGGTGCGTTCGTCAAACACGACGTTGCGGCTCCTCACGAGCTTGCTTGCTGCCTGGTCCCAAAGCTGATAGGCTTTGTGTGACGTGTCGTACCCAACCATGACGCACTTCCTCGAACGTGCGTCAAGCTTGCCTCCACCTTCTCCCGACTGGATCTTCACCAATGTAGTTGACCCAAACACCTTCAGATGAGATGCGTTGGGTTTCTTTCCCGACCATGCTTCCTGTGGGGTCTTCAGCTGCTTTTCCCGATCCTTTCCACGCTTCCGCAGGGCAGTTGCTGGTGTGATATTCAAGAGGTAGCAGGCCGTTGTTGCTGCTTCTGCCCAAAAGCCAGGTGGGAGCTTGGCGTCGAAGAGCATGCTTCGCACCATGCCGAGCAGAGTCTGGTTCATCCTCTCGGCAACGCCGTTGCTTTGGGGGTTGTATGGGGTTGTTTTCTCATGGCGGATGCCATGATGCTTGAGCCAAGACTTGCATGCCTCGTACTCACCCTCGTTGTTATTTCGGAGCGTCTTCACCTTCTTGGATGTTTGCCGCTCTACCATGGCGACAAACTCGAGGAGCTTCTCCTTGACCTCTCCCTTTGTTTTGAAGAAGTAGATCCACAACTTGCGGCTGTGGTCATCAATGAAGGTCAGGAAGTACTTGCTTCCTCCGTTAGACGGTGTGCGGAAGGGTCCACACATGTCACTGTGTATCAGCTCCAAGACGTGCTCCGCTCGTTGACCTCCTCTCCCACACGGCTTCTTCTATGCCTTCGCTTGGAGGCATGGGTCACACAATGCACACCCTTCGTCATGCTTCATGGTGCACCCTTCCATTCCGCGGACTACCTCTTGCTCCTGCATATTCGGCAGCGTGCTGTTGGCCACATGGCCAAATCGCCGGTGCCACAGCTCAGCGTCAGTGTCATTGGTTGATGTGGCGGCCGCAGCGGTCGCCGGCGGTGCATCCTTTGGCTCCAGTGCCACTGTCTTGGTGGCACATGCGAGTCCCTCATCCAACGCCTTGGTGACATTGGTTTGAAGCACGTAGAGGCCGTCAACTCTTGGAACTTGAAGCATGAGGTCGTCTTTGGTGTACAAAATCAGGATGTCCTCATTTTTTTAGGGCCACCGTTGGTGAAAACCACTGTCATGTTGTTGTGGGTGATTTGTGACACAGACAACAGGTTGGCTGCAAAGGATGGCATGTACACCACCTTTTGAACATTGACCGCCTTCTCCGCACCGTTCACGTTGAACGTGATCACCTTGTCCCCTTCGCCCATGGCTTGGACGACGCCGCCGTTTGCACACTTGATGCGCATGACAGATTCGGCCATGGAGACAAATCCACCCTTCTCTTTTGAAGACTGGTGGTTGGTGCCCGAGTCAAGGACGAATGCCCCGGGCCTAAGGATCGCTGCGCCCTTCATGGGCAGCCCCCTAGCCATCATGTTGGTGAGCTCCTTCTTCTCCTTTCCACCTTTGTTCCCGCCTTCTTTCTTGGGACTACGGCAGTCCCTAGCCCAGTGCCCAGCCTTGCCACAGTTGTGACAGTTGCCGGGCTTCTTGGAACTCTTCCCGCCACCGTTGCNCCGTTTGCACACTTGATGCGCATGACAGATTCGGCCATGGAGACAAATCCACCCTTCTCTTTTGAAGACTGGTGGTTGGTGCCCGAGTCAAGGACGAATGCCCCGGGCCTAAGGATCGCTGCGCCCTTCATGGGCAGCCCCCTAGCCATCATGTTGGTGAGCTCCTTCTTCTCCTTTCCACCTTTGTTCCCGCCTTCTTTCTTGGGACTACGGCAGTCCCTAGCCCAGTGCCCAGCCTTGCCACAGTTGTGACAGTTGCCGGGCTTCTTGGAACTCTTCCCGCCACCGTTGCCTTTCCCTCCACCGCCACCGCTTCCGCTGTTGCCTTGACTGGAGCGAGAGCTTCCACTTTGTCCACCGTAGCGAGAGGCATAGGCTGAGATGTTTGCCTCACTGCCACTGCATCGCATGGACTCGTTGCGGACGTGTTCGGCGACAGCCTCGTACGTCATATCTGCCTCCTTCCAACCACCAAATACGGTGATCAAGGACCCCCAGCTTTCCGGCAGCGCCATTAGAAGGATCATGGCACGCATGTTAGAGTCGAGCTTCTATTCCATTTGCTGGACCTCTTGCAGCACGTTGTCAAACGACTGCAAAAATGCGAGTATTGATTCTCCTTCGTTCACCCTCATTGACATCAACCGTTGGAAGATGAAGAGTCGGTTTGCTAGGGTGTTTGATTGATGTACGCGTAAGAGCTTTGCGTAGGCCTCGGTAGCCAACGTGCATCCTGTGATGTGGGAGTCTTGAGTCTCGTTGATGGACGTCACAAGAATGGCGAGAGCCATGTTGTTCTTCATCGTCCATGCTGCAAGGTCAGCCGCATGCGTCGTCATGGTCACATCGGCGGGTGCTGTCTTGATCCCTTTTAGGATGTCGAGGTAGCCACGCACGTTCATGACAATCTCAAACTGCCATTTCCACAAGGGAAAACCTATCCCCATGAATTTGGACATACCCACCTTAAGGCGGGCTGGAGTCGGATCCGCCATTTTTGGCGGTTGCTCGTATTCTCTGCTTCGCTGCTACTGTGCTTCGTTGAGGCCGATGAGGCTGATGAGGCTGCTGACTGCGACCGTTGTCAAAGGTGCAGTTGGTTCCGTTGCATACCCCTCCAGCCGATGATCGCCTAAGGCGATGGTGTCGTCGTGAGGGAACGGCCACGGGGTCGTACCACCTTCTAAGAAGGGGTAGAGCTTAATCCTGTTGGGGCTCGAGGGTCTTGTCCAACATGGCAGAGCTGATCCTCGTCCCCTAGTCCGCCACGTGCACGCACCCTACCTGAAGAAGCCGATGGAGCAGATGGAGCCGTCCGATGGTCGTGTCCCTGTTGTACCTGTGCGCCCTGCAAGACCACGCGCTAGTCGGTCTTGGAAGCGTGCCTTAGAACCAGAAGTGTGGGCCCATAACTCTTTGTCAATGCGCTAGGTAGCAACGGTCTAGAAAACGGGTCCCGACATGGGAGGCCGCCAGTCGCTCTTGGTATTGCAACCAAGATAACATATCACCCTCGAACAAGGGATCCACGCTTTAGGTTCATTTGGTTTGCAACCTCACAAAGTCCGCATGTTGGTCTTTAGTGTCTACTTTTGGTCGGACACTCTATGAGGAGTCTCAAAGGCAAGAACTGTAAATGGATGCATGCAAGGTACAGGCTTTTATACTTGCAGAGCTTTGTTAAAGCTTCTGCTTGTACTAACTCTACTGGAGCCAACCTCAACCTAAAGTCCTACTTGCCAACATGTGATGCTCTAGTACTAATGTGTGATGCTGTAGTGCCAAAGTGTGACGCTCTAGTTCGAAAGTGTGACGCTCTACTGCCAAAGTGTGAAGCTCTAGTGCCAAAGTGTAACGCTCTGCTGCCAAAGTGTGAAGCTCTAGTGCCAAAGTATGGCGCTCTTGTACCAAAGTTTGAAGCTCTAGTGCCAAAGTGTGATGCTCAAGTGCCAAAATGTGACGCTATAGTGCCAAAGTGTGATGCTCTAGTGCCAAACTGGGACGCTCTAGTGCTAAAGTGCGATGCTCTAGTACCAAATTATGAAGCTCTAGTGCCAAAGTGTGACGCTCTGGTGCCAAAGTGTGACAATGTACTACCAAAGTGTGACGTTCCAGTGCCAAAGTGTGAAGGTATAGTGCCAAACTGTGATGCTCTAGTGCCAAACGTGTGACGCTCTAGTGCCAAAGTGTGATGCTCTAGTGCCAAAGTGTTACGCTCTAATGCCAACGTTTGGAGCTCTAGTGCCAAAGTGTGAGGCTCTAGTGCCAAAGTGTGACGCTGTAGTGTCAAAGTGTGACGCTCTAGTTCCAAAGTGTGGAGCTTTAGTGCCAAAGTGTGATGCTCCAGTGCCAAAGTGTGACGCTCTAGTGCGAAACTGTGATGAAATAGTGCCAAAGTCTGACGCTCTAGTAACAGAGTTTAAAGCTCTAGTGCCAACGTGTGACGCTCTAGTGCCAAAGTGTGACACTCTAGTGCCAAAGTGTGATGCTCTAGTGCCAAAGTGTGAATCTCTAGTTCCAAAGTGTGACGCTCTAGTACCAATGTGTGACCCTCTAGTGCCACAATGTGACGCTCTAGTTTCAAAGTGCGACACTCTATTGCCAAAGGTTGAAGCTCTATTACCAAATTGTAACGCTCTGGTACCAAAGTGTGAAGCTCTAGTGCCAAAGTATGACGCTCAAGTGCCAAAGTGCGAAGCTCTAGTGCCAAATTTTGACGCTCAAGTGCCAAAGTGTGACACTCTAGTGCCATAGTGTGACGTTATAGTGCCAAAGTGTGAAGGTCTAGTGCAAAATTGTGATGCTCTAGTGCCAGACGTGTGACGCTCCAGAGCCAAAGTGTGACGCTCTAGTGCCAAAGTGTGACGCTCTAATGCCAACGTTTGGAGCTCTAGTGCCAAGTTGTGACGCTCTAGTGCCAAAGTGTGACGTTCTAGTGCCAAAGTGTGAAGGTCTAGTGCAAACGTGTGATGCTCTAGTGCAAGAGTGTGACGCTCTAGTGCCAAAGCGTGATGCTCTAGTGGCAAAGTGTGATGCTCCAGTGCAAAAGTGTGACGCTCTAGAGCCAATGTGTGACTCTCTAGTGGCAATGTGTGACGCTCTAGTGCCAAAGTTCATTGTGGCACTAGTGTGCCACAATGTGGCACTAGAGCTTCACACGTTGGCACAGGAGCTTCGCACGTTGGATGCTCCTGTGCCAACGTGTGAAGCTCTAGTGCCACATTGTGACACACTAGTGCCACAATGAACTTTGGCAATAGAGCGTCGAACTTTGTCACTAGAGCGTCACACATTGCCACTAGAGCGTCACACTTTGGCACTAGAGCATCACACTTTGGCACTAGAGCATCAAACCTTTGGTCTAGACCTTCACACTTTGGCACTAGAACGTCACACTTTGGCACTAGAGCGTCACACTTTGGCACTAGAGCTCCAAACCTTGGCATTATAGCGTCACACTTTGGCACTAGAGCGTCACACTTTGGCACTAGACTGTCACACGTTTGGCACTAGAGCATCACACGTTTGCACTAGACCTTCACACTTTGGCACTATAACGTCACACTTTGGCACTAGAGCGTCATACTTTGGAACGTGAGCATCAAACTTTGGCACTAGAGCTTCACTCTTTGGCACTTGAGCGTCATACGTTGGCAATAGAGCTTCATACTTTGGCACCAGAGCGTCACACTTTGGCACTAGAGCTTCACACTTTGGCATTAGAGTGTCGCACTTTGGAACTAGAGCGTCACATTTTGGCACTAGAACTTCACACTTTGGTACTAGAGCATCACACTTTTGTACTAGAGCATCACAGTTTGTTACTAGAGATTCACACTTTGGCACTAGAGCGTCACACTTTGGCATTAGAGTGTCACACTGTGGCACTAGAGCATCACACTTTGGCACTGGAGCTTCATTCTTTGGCACAAGAGCGTCAGACTTTGGCACTATATCGTCACACTTTGGCACTAGAGTGTCACACTTTGGCACTAGAGCATCACACTTTGGCACTAGAGCTCCACACATTGGCACTAGAGCGTCACATTTTGGTACTACAGCGTCACACTTTGGTACTAGAGCTTCACACTTTGGCACTAGAGCGTCACACTTTGGCAGTAGAGCTTCACACTTTGTCACTAGAGCATCACAATTTGGCACTAGAGCATCACACTTAAGCAATAGAGCGTCACACCTTGGCACTAGACCTTCACAATTTGGCAATATAGCTTCACACTTTGGTACTAGAGATTCACACATTGGCAGTAGAGCGTTATAGTTTGGCACTAGAGCTTCACACGTTCGACCTAGAGCATCACACTCTGGCACAGGAGCGCCATACTTTGGCACTAGAGCTTTACAATGTGGTTCTATAGATCCACAATATGGCACTAGAGCTTCACACTTTGGCACTAGAGCGTCACACTTTGGCACTAGAGAATCACACTTTGGCAGTAGATCTTCACACCTAGGCACTAGAGCATCACACTTTGGCACTATAGGGTCACACTTTGGCACACAAGCGTCACACTTTGGAAGAAGAGCGTTACACTTTGGCACTAGAGCTTCACAATTTGGCAATAGAGTTTCACACTTCGGTACTAGAGCTTCACACGTTTGCCCTAGAGTGTAACACGTTGGCACTAGAGCTTCACACGTTGGAACTAGAGCATCACATTTTGTTACTAGAGCGTCACACTTTGGCACAAGAGCTTCACACTTTCGAAATAGAGCGTCACACTTTGGCACTAGAGCGTCACCCTTGGGAACTAGAGTTTTGAACATTGGAACAAGAGCGTCACACTTTGGCACTAGAGCGTCACACTTTGGCACTAGAGCATCACACTTTGACACTAGAGCATCACAATTTTGCACTAGACCTTCACACTTTGGCACTTGAATGTCAAACTCAGGCACTAGAGCATCACACTTGGCACTTGAGCGTCAAACTTTGGCACTAGAGCTTCACAATTTGGCACTTGAGCGTCATACTTTGGCACTAGAGCTTCACACTTTGGCACCAGAGGGTTACACTTTGGCACTAGAGCTTCACACTTTGGCAATAGAGTGTCACACTTTAGAACTAGAGCGTCACAATTTGGCACTTGAGCGTCAAACTTTGGCACTAGAGCTTCACACTTTGGCACTTGAGCGTCATACTTTGGCACTAGAGCTTCACACTTTGACACCAGAGCATTACACTTTGGCACTATAGCTCCACATTTTGGCAATAGAGTGTCGCACTTTGGAACTAGAGCGTCACATTTTGGCACTAGAGCGTCACACTTTGGTACTAGAGTGTCACACTTTGGCACTAGAGTGTCACACTTTGGCACTAGAGTGTCACACTTTGGCACTAGAGCGTCACACTTTGGCACTAGACCTTCAAACTTTGGCACTAGAGCGTCATACTTTGGCACCAGAGCATCACACTTTGGCACTAGAGCTCCACACTTTGGCACTAGAGCGTCACACTTTGGCAATACAGCGTCACACTGTGGTACTAGAGCTTCACACTTTGGCACTAGATCGTCACACTTTGGCACTAGAGCATCACACTTTGGCTGTAGAGTTTCACACTTTGACAGTAGAGCGTCACACTTTGGCACTAGAGTGTCACACTTAAGCAGCAGAGCATCACACCTTGGCAGTAGACCTTTACAATTAGGCAATAGAGCTTCACACTTTGGTACTAGAGCTTCACACTTTGGCAGTAGAGTGTGACAGTTTCGCACTAGAGCTTCACACGTTGGAACTAGAGCATCACACTTTGCAACAGGAGCGCCACACCTTGGCACTAGAGATTTACAATGTGGCAGTAGAGATCCTCAATTTAACACTAGAGCTTCACACTTTGGCACTAGAGCGTCACACTTTGGCACTAGAGCGTCACATTTTGGTAGTAGAGCTTTACACTTAGGTACTAGAGCATCACTCTTTGGCACTAGAGCCTCTCACTTTGGCACAGGAGCGTCACATTTTGGCACAAGAGCGTTACACATTGGCACTAGAGCTTGACAATTTGGCAATAGAGTTTCACACTTTGGTACTAGAGCTTCACGCGTTGGCACTAGAGCGTCACACTTTGGCACTAGAGCTTCACACGTTGGAACAAGAGCATCGGATTTTGTTTATAGAGCATCACACTTTGGCACAAGAGCTTCACACTTTGGAAATAGAGCGTCACACTTTGGCACTAGAGCGTCACTCTTGGGCACTAGAGTTTTGAACTTTGGCACTAGAGCATCACACTTTGGCACTAGAGCATCACACTTTTCCACTAGAGTGTCACACTTTGGCACTAGAGAATCACACTTTGGCACTAGAGCATCACACGTTTGCACTGGACTTTCACACTTTGGCACTAGAACGTCACCCTTTGGCACTAGCGCGTCAAACTTTGGCACTATACCTCCAAACTCTAGCATTAGAGCGTCGCACTTTGGCACTAGAGAATCACACTTTGGCACTAGAGCGTCACACGTTTGGCACTAGAGCATCACACGTTTGCACTAGACCTTCACACTTTGGCACTAGAACGTCACACGTTGGCACTAGAGCGTCACACTTTGGCACTTGAGCATCAAACTTTGGAACTAGAGCTTCACACTTTGGCACCAGAGCATTGCACTTTGGCACTAGAGCTTCACACTTTGGCAATAGAGTGTCGCACTTTGGAACTAGAGCGTCACATTTTGGCACAAGAGCGTCACACTTTGGTACGAGAGCGTCACACTTTGGTACTAGAGCATCACACATTGGCACTAGAGATTTACACTTTCGCACTAGGGCGTCACACTTTGGAAGTAGAGTGTCACACTTTGGCACTAGAGTGTCACACTTTGAAACTAGAGCTTCAAAATTTGGCACTAGAGCGTCAGACTTTGGCACTACATCGTCACACTTTGGCCCTAGATCGTGACACTTTGGTACTAGTGCATCACACTTTGGCACTAGAGGTCCACAATTTGGCACTAGAGCGTCACACTTTGGCACTACAGTGTCACACTTTGACACTATAGCGTCACACTTTGGCACTAGAGCTCCAAACATTAGCATTAGAGTGTCACACTTTGGCACTAGAGCATCACACTTTGGCAATAGAGCGTCACACGTTTGGCACTAGAGCATCACACTTTGGCACTAGACCTTCACACTTTGGCACTAGACCGTCACACTTTGAATCTAGAATGTCAAACTTTGGCACGAGAGCATCACACTTTGGCACTGGAGCTTCATATTTGGGTACTAGAGCATCACACTTTAGCACTAGAGTGTCCCACTTTGGCACTAGAGCGTCAAACTTTGGCACTAGAGAGTCACATTTTGGCACTTGAGCGTCACGCTTTGGCAATGGAGCTTTAACCTTTGGCACTAGAGCGTCATAATTTGGCACTAGAGCTTCACACTTTGGCACCAGAGCGTTACACCTTGGCACTAGAGCTTCACACTTTGGCACTAGAGCGTCACACTTTGGAACTAGAGCGTCACACTTTGGCTCTCCAGCATCACACATTGACAATAGAGCATCACACATTAGCACTAGAATTTTGAACTTTGGCACTAGAGCATCACACTCTAGCACTAGAGCGTCACACTTTGACACAAGAGCTTCACACTTTGGCACTAGAGCTTCACACTTTGGCACTAGAGCGTCACACTTTGGCAATAGAGCATCACACTTTGACACTAGAGCGTCACATTTGGGCACCAGAGCGTCACCCGTTGGCACAAGAGCGTCACAGTTTGGGACTAGAGCGTCACACTTTGGCACTAGAGCGTCACACTTTGACACTAGGGCGTCACACTTTGGTACTAGAGCGTCAAACTTTGGCACTAGAGCATCACACGTTGGTACTTGAGATTCACACTTTGGCATTAGAGCGTCACACTTTGGCACTAGAGTGTCACACTTTGGCACTAGAGCGTCACACTCTGGCTCTAGAGCTTCAAACTCTAGCACTAGAGTGTCAGACTTTGGCACTACAGCGTCAGACTTTGGCACTAGAGCATCACACTTTGGTACTAGAGCTCCAAACTTTGGCATTAGAGCATCACAATTTGGCACTCGAGTGTCACACTTTGGCACTAGAGCGTCACACATTGGCACTAGATCCTCAAACTTTGGCACTGGAGTGTCACACTTTGGAACTAGAGCGTCACACTTTGGCACCAGAGCGTCACACTTTGGTACTAGAGCGTCACACTTTGGCATTAGAGCGTCACACTTTGTCGCTAGAGCTTCTTACTTTGGCACTAGAGCATCACACGCTGGCACGGAAGAGTCACAATTTGGCACTAGAGCGTCAAACGTTGGCACCAGAGCATCACACTTGGGCACTAGAATTTTGAACTTTAGCACTAGAGCGTCACACTTTGGAACTATAGCATCACACTTTGCCACTAGACCGTCACACTTTGGCAGTAGAGCGTCACACATTGGCACTAGAGCATCACGCTTTTGGTACAAGGGCTCCACACTTTGGCACTGTAGTGTCACACTTTGGCACTAGAGCGTCACATTTGGGTACTACAGCGTCACACTTTGGCACTAGAGCGTCATACTTTGGCACTAGAGCTCCAAAAGTTGGCATTAGAGCGTCACACTTTAACACTAGAGCGTCACACTTTGGCACTAGAGCGTCACACGTTTGGCACTAGAGCATCACACGTTTGCACTAGACATTCACACTTTGGCACTAGAACATCACACTTTGGCACTTGAGCGTCACACTTTGGCACTAGAGCTTCACACTTTGGCACTACAGCATCACACATTTGCACTATAGCGTAACACTCTGGCACTAGAGCTCCAAACGTTGGCATTAAAGTGTCATACTTTGGCACTAGAGCATCACACATTGGCACCAAAGCGTCACATGTTTGGCACTAGAGCATCACACTTTGGCACTAGACCTTCACACTTTGGCACTAGAACGTCACAATTGGCACTAGAGTGTCACACTTTGCTTCAAGAGCGTCACACTTTGGCACTAGAGCTTCATGTTTTGGTACTAGAGCATCACACTTTAGCACTAGAGTGTCCCACTTTGGCACTAGAGCGTCAAACGTTGGCACTAGAGCATCACATTTTGGCACTTGAGCTTCACACTTTGGCAATAGAGCTTTAACCTTTGGCACTAGAGCGTCATACTTTGGCACTAGAGCTTCACACTTTGGCACCAGAGGGATACACTTTGGCACTAGAGCTCCACACTTTGGCACTAGAGCGTCACACTTTGGAACTAGAGCGTCACACTTTGGCTCAACAGTGTCACACATTGGCACTAGAGCATCACACGTTGGCACTAGAGTTTTTAGCTTTGGCACTAGAGCGTCACACTTTGACACAAGAGCTTCACACTTTGGCACTAGAGCTTCACACTTTGGCACTAGAGCGTCACACTTTGGCAATAGAGCATCACACTTTGGCACTAGAGCGTCACACTTGGGCACTAGAGCGTCACCCTTTGGCACAAGAGCGTCACACTTTGAGACTAGAGCGTCACACATTGGCACTAGGGCGTCACACTGACACTAGAGCATCACACTTTGGCACTAGAGCGTCACACTTTGGCAATAGAGCGTCACACTTTGGCACTGGCGCTTCACACGTTGGCACTAGAGTGTCACACTGTGGCACTAGACCTTGACACTTTGGTACTAGAGCGTCATACTTTGGCACTTGAGCGTCACACTTTGGCACTAGAGCCTCAGACTTTGGCAGTAGAGTTTCGAACTTTGGTACTAGAGCGTTACACTTTGGCACTAGAGCGTCACACTCTTGCAACAGAGTGTCGCACTTTGGAGCTAGAGCATGACACTTTGGCACTAGAGCGTCACACGTTGGTACTAGATCGTCACACTTTGGCACTAGAGATTCACACTTTGGCACAAGAGCGTCACACTTTGGCACTAGAGTGTAACAATTTGGCACTAGAGCATCACACTTTGGCACTAGAACATCAAACTTTGGCACTAGAGTGTCAGACTTTGCCACTACAGCGTCACACTTTGGAACTAGACGTCACACTTTGGCACTAGAGCATCACACTTTGGCACTTGAGTTTCAATCTCTTGCACTAGAGCATCACACTTCGGCACTAGAGCGTCACACTTTGGCACTAGAGCGTCACACTTTGGCACTAGAGCGTCAGACTTTGGCACTAGAGCGTCACACTTTTGGCATCAGAGCGTCACAATTTGGCACTAGAGCGTCACACTTTGGCACTAGCGCTTTACACTTTCGCACTAGAGCGTCACACTGTGGCACTAGACCTTCACACTTTGGCACTGGATCGTCACTCTTGGGTACTAGAGCTTCACACTTTTGGCACTAGAGCGTCACACTTTGGCACAGGAGAGTCACACTTTGGCAATAGAGCGTCACACTTTTGTACTAGAGCGTAACACTTGGGCACTAGATTTCGAACTTTGGCACTAGAGCGTTACACTTTGGCACTAGAGCGTCATATGTTGGCACTAGAGCGTCACACTTTGGCAATAGAGCGTCACACTTTGGCACTAAAGCATCACTTTGGAACTTGAGCTCCACACGTTGGCACTAGAGCATCACACTTTGGCACTAGAGCTTCACATCTTGGCACTAGAGCATCACACTTTGGCACTAGAGTTCCACACTTTGGCACTAGAGTGTCACACTTTGACACTAGAGCGTTACACTTTGGCACTAGAGCGTCACAATTTGGCACTCGAGCTTCACACTTTGGCACTAGAGCGTCACTCCTTGGAAGTAGAGGGTCACACTTTGGCACTAGAGTGTCACAATTTGGCACTAGAGCGTCACACTTTGGCACTAGAGTTCCAAGCTTTGGTACTAGAGCATCAGTGTGCCACTAGAGCGTCACACTTTTGGCAATATAGTGTCGGACTTTGGAACTAGAGCGTCACACTTTGGCACTAGAGCATCACACTTTGGTACTAGAGCATCACACTTTGGCACTAGAGCATCAGACGTTGGCACTAGAGATTCACACTTTGGTACTAGAGCGTCACACTTTGGCACTAGAGTGTCACACTCTGGCACTAGAGCGTCACACTTTGGCACACGAGCTTCAATCTCTTGCACTAGAGCGTCAGACTTTTGCACTACAGCGGCACACTTTGGCATTAGAGCGTCACACTTTGGCACTAGAGCTCCAAACATTGACATAAGAGCATCACAAGTTGGCAATAGAGTGTCACACTTTGGCACTAGAGCATCACACTTTGGCACTAGAGCCTCACACTTTGGTACTAGAGCGTCAGACGTTGGCACTAGAGCGTCACCCTTTTGGCACAAGAGCGTCATACTTTGAGACTAGAGTGTCACACTTTGGCACCAGAGCGTCACACTTTGGCACTAGAACGTCACACTTTGGCACTAGAGTGTCACACTTTGGTACTAGAGCGTCACACTTTGGCACTAGCGCTTCACACTCTGGCACTAGAGCCTCACAATGTGGCACTAGACCTTCACACTTGGGCACTAGAGCGTCACACTTGGGTACTAGAGCGTCACACTTTGGCACTAGAGCGTCACACGTTGGCACTAGAGCTTCACACTTGGGCACTTGAGCGTAACACTTTGGCACAAGAGCATCACATTTTGGCACTTGAGCATCACAGTTTGGCACTAGAGCTTCACACCTTGGCACTAGAGCGTCACACTTTGGCACTAGAGTTCCACACCTTGGCACTAGAGCGTCACACTTTGGCACTAGAGCGTCACACTTTGGTACTAGAGCGTCACACATTGGCACTAGAGCGTCACACTTTCACAAAAGAGCTTCACACTTTGGCACTAGAGCGTCACACTTTGGCACTAGAGCGTCACACTTTGGTACTAGAGCGTCACACATTGGCACTAGAGCGTCACACTTTCACAAAAGAGCTTCACACTTTGGCACTAGAGCGTCACTCCTTCGAACTAGAGCATCACACTTTGGCACTCCAGTGTCACAAATTGGCACTAGAGCGTCACACTTTGGCACTAGAGTCTCCAATTTTGGCACTAGAGCGTCACATTTTGGCACTGGAGCGTCACACTTTCACTATAGAGTGTCGCACTTTGGCACTAGAGCGTCACACGTTGGCACTACAGCGTCACACTTTGGTACTAGAGCGCCATACTTTGTCACTAGAGCATCACACTTTGGCACTAGAGATTCACACTTTGGCACTAGAGCGTCACACGTTGGCACTAGAGTGTCACAATGTGGCACTTGAGTGCACACGTTGGCACTAGAGCTTCAACCTTTGGCACTAGAGAGTCAGACTTTGGCACTACAGCGTCACAATTTGGCACTAGAGCATCACACTTTGGCACTGGAGCATCACACATTGGCATTAGAGCTCCAAATGTTGGCATTAGAGCTTCACAATTTGGCACTGGAGCGTCTTTCTTTGGCAATACAGCGTCACACGTTTGGCACTAGAGCATCACACTTTGGCACTAGACCTTCACACTTTGGCACTAGACCGTCACACTTTGGCACTAGATTGTCATACTTTGGCACTAGAGCGTCACACTTTGGCACTAGAGCTTCATACTTTGGTACTAGAGCGTCACATTTTGGCACTAGAGCGTCCCAGTTTGGCACTAGATCGTCACACATTGGCACTAGAGCGTCGCACTTTGGCACTTGAGCGTCACACTTTGGCACTAGAGCTTCAGACTTGGGCAATAGAGCGTCATACATTGGCACTAGAGCTTCACACTTTGGCACCAGAGCGGTACACTTTGGCTCTAGAGGTTCACACGTTGGCACTAGAGCGTCACAGTTGAGAACTAGAGCGTCACACGTTGGCACTAGAGCGTCACACATTGGCACTAGAGCATCACACGTTGGCACTATAGTTTAAAACTTTGGCACTAGAGCGTCACACTTTGTCACTAGAGCGTCACACTTCGACACAAGAGCTTTACAATTTGGCACTAGAGCTTCACACTTTGGCACTAGAGCGTCACACTTTGGCACTAGAGCATCACACTTTGGCATAGCAGTGACACACTTTGGTACTAGAGCGTCACCCTTTGGCATAAGAGCGTAACACTTTGGGACTAGAGCATCACACTTTGGCACTAGAGCATCACAATTTGGCACTAGAGCATCACACGTTGGCACCATAGTGTCACACTTTGGCACTAGAGCGTCACACTCTGGCACTAGCGCTTCACACTTTGGCACTAGAGCGTGACACTGTGGCACTAGACCTTCACACTTTGGTACTGGAGCGTCACACTTTGGCACTAGAGCTTCACACTTTGGCACTAGAGCGTCGCACTTGGGCACAGGAGAGTCACACTTTGGCACTAGAGCCTCACACTTTGGCACTAGAGTGTCACACTTGGGCACTAGAGTTTCGAACTTTGGCACTAGAGCGTCACACTTTGGCACTAGAGCGTCAAACTTTGGCCCTAGAGCCTCATACTTTGGCACTAGAGTTTCGAGCTTTGGCACTAAAGTGTCACACTTTGGCACTAGAACGTCACACTTTTGCAATGGAGTGTTGCAATTTGGAACTAGAGTGTCACACTTTGGCACTAGAGCGTCACACTTTGGTACTAGAGCGTCACACATTGGCACTTGCGTGTCACACATTGGCACTTGAGATTCACACTTTGGCGCAAGAGCGTCACACTTTGGCACTGGAGTGTAACACTTTGGCACTAGAGCGTCACACTTTGGCACTAGAGCTTCAAACTTCGGCACTACAGCGTCAGACTTTGGCACTACAGCATCACACTTTGGCATTAGAACGTCACACTTTGGCACTAGAGTATCACACTTTGGCACTAGAGCCTTGCACTTTGGCAGTAGAGCCTTGCACTTTGGCATTAGAGCGTCACACTTTGGCACTAGAGCGTCACACTTTGGCACTATAGCATCACACTTTGGCACTAGAGTGTCACACATTGGCACTACGGCGTCACACTTTGGTACTAGAGCGCCATACTTTGTCACTAGAGCATCACACTTTGGCACTAGATATTCACACTTTGGCACTAGAGCGTCACACGTTGGCACTAGAGTGTCACACTTTGACACTTGAGTGCACACTTTGGCACTAGAGCTTCAACCTTTTGTGCTAGAGCGCCAGACTTTGGCACTACAACGTCACTTTCTGGCACTAGAGCATCACACTTTGGCACTAGAGCATCACACTTTGGCATTAGAGCTCCAAATGTTGGCATTACAGCGTCACAATTGTCAGAAACCGGTCCCCGGGTGGAGGTAGTTCCAACGTGCCCCAGCGGGTCTTCTGCGTTCATGGCTATGTTTTGTGCGGGTTCTGAGTCTGAGCGTGAGCTTTCTGGTCGCCTCACGCTTTGTTTCTTTGAGTTGAAGGTATTTGCGAGACAGTCACTTTTGCGAAGGGAAGAACACGATTTTGCATTAGTTTTGGAACATGGACATGATCTGAACATGTGTAGGGCTAGTCATGAGCTCTCCAACGCACCAAACCGTGCGCGATTCGGATCACCGTAGCTCCCGCTATGTCATCCGAAGCGCAGCACCCCAAATCAGCCGCTCAGTCGGCGGCGCGCACCACGTCGCCCGCCGAGGCGCCCTCACACATCAAGGACCCATCAAAACGCCATTCCGGAGGCGCAGATGTCCCTACGCGTAGTGGCGGCGCCCCTCGCGCCTTTGGGGTCTGTTTCGATGAGTTAATCATCGAGTTTAGTGATGGGGATTGATGTGGGTCGAAACCTGTTCTGGGGACCTCAAGTCCCCGAGTAACAAACTGTACTACTGAGTTTCGGACTCCGAGCCAGGATTTTGGCTAAGTCCCTCAGTAACAAACTGCACTCATGAAATCCGGCGGATCATCCACCGGACGCCTCGGCAGACCTTCCGGAGCAAAATCCCCAGATGGCATTTTGTTACTCGTTCCCGTCGATTATTCAACGGAAGTCGAACCGCGGCCGGCTCCCAGAACCGCCGCGCACATCCCAACTTTGGAAGCCCATATCTCCCTCCATACTTTTCCGATTCCGGTGAAACAACTTCCACCGGATTCAACAACTCATCAACTTTCAGGGGCAATCCTGCATTTTAGGATCCGAGCAATCCTTGAGTCTCCTGACCCGTCGACGAGGAATTTCCTCTCTCTGGCGGCTTGTCGGCGCCTCCCGACGCCGCACTTGGGCATGCAGAGGGGCAAATCTTCAACATTCTCCCCCTTGCACCTGCCATGCCCGCTGCTCCTGCCTGCTCTCGCTCATCTTCCGCTGCGCCCTCCAGCCCATCATAGCTGGTCATCCCAAGTCCGGCCACGCTCAATGCGTGCCGGTCCACAGATTGCGCTTTGGTCAAGCAATCCGCAAGCATGTTGTGCGTGCTGCTGTGTTGCAGCACCCCCAGCCCCTTTTCAACCATGTCCCGTGCGTAATGATAACGCACGTCAATGTGCTTCGTCCTCCTGTGCTACGTCGGGTTGTTGGTCAGCGAGATTGAGCCGGTGTTGTCCTCTTGCACCACCATAGGCTCCTGCTGCGGCACGCCCAGCTCCCCCAGCAACCTGCGGAGCCACACCGCCTCCTTGACCGCCTCAGCCAGCGCGATGTACTCTGCTTCCATTGTGGAGGTGGCGACGCAGTCTTGCTTTCTGCTGCACCACGAGACCGCTGCACCAGCGAGGAAGAACACATAGCCGGATGTGGACTTCCGCTTGTCCACATCACCAGCGTAGTCTTCATCCATGTAGCAGACCAGACGCAAGGGGTCCGCCCGCCCCTTGCCGTCAAACCTCAAGCACGCATGCCGCGTCGCTTGCAGGTAGCGGAGGATGCGCTTGACCGCCTGCCAGTGTAGTGGCCCTGGATCGGCCACGTGCCTGCTCACATGGCCCACCCCGTAGCCCAGGTCTGGTCGAGTTGCACCATGGCGTACATGAGGCTGCCCACCGCCGATTGGTAGGGCACCCCTGCCATATCCTCCCGCTCTTCTTTTATCTGCGGCGCCATTGCCGCTCTCAGTTCACAGGTCGTGGAGACCGGACTGCCAACTGGTTTGCAGTCCTCCATGCCGTACTGCTTCAGCACCTCGGCCACGTATTTGGCCTGTCCCAGCTCAAGCGTGCGCGCCCTCCGGTTCCGCGTAATGCTCACCCCGAGGTAGTACTCCAGCTCCCCCATGTCCGACATCTGGAATCTGCTGCTCATCTGCTCTTTCAGCCGCTGTAGGCTCGGCAAATCCGTCAAGGACACAATCAGGTCGTCCACGTAGAGTGCAACGATCTGATGGAGCTGTTTGTCGCGCCGCACGTACACGCTGTGATCCGCCTCACACCGCTTGAAGCCGAGTTGTGCCATGAAGCTGTCCATCTGTTGGTACCAGCATCTGGGCGACCGTTTTAGCCCGTGCAAGGACTTCCGCAGCTTACACACCTTGCCCACCGGCGCCTCCACCCCCTCCGGCACCTCCATGTAGATCTCCTTGTCTATGATGCCGTTGAGGAAGGCCGTCTTTACGTCCATTTGGTGGAGCTCCATGTCCTTCGCGGCCGCCACCGCAAGGATCGCCCGGATGCTTGTGAACTTGGCGACGGGAGCAAACGTCTCATCGTAGTGCTCCCCTTTACGCTGTGCGTAACCTTTCGCCACCAGCCGCGTCTTGTACTTGTCAACCACACCTTCCTTTGTGAACTTGGTCTTGAAGACCCACTTTGAGCCGATGACCTTGGCATCTTTCGGCCTGTCAACCAGCTCCCACGTATCATTTTCCGTGATAGACGCCAGCTCAGATTTGATGGCTGCGTCCCATTGATCCTTTTCAGGCCGCGCAAGCGCCTCTCGCACGGTAGTCGGCTCTGTTGATGCAGCCAGCATGCACCGCGTCATGCCAATCCATCGACCGGTGCTTGCGTCGAAGCGCTTCTCCGCTTTTCGCTGCCTCCCGCTGCGGCGCGGTAGTTTTGGTGGCGCATCGTCGCTCTGCTGCGATCCCTCCGACTCAGCACGCTCCGGTGAATCATCGACCAGAAGGCTCTCCGAGGATCTCTCCCGTTCCGGCGAAACATCGCCCGGACGGACGGCGCGTCCAGTGGATTTTCCACCAACGCCCGTTGCACACTCTGCTGGGAGTGCACGCCTTGGCACCCTTGGTGCCTCATCCGCCGGATCCTTCCGGTGGATCTCCTCATCAGCTTGATCGTCACCAGAGTCCTCTGCTTCGGCTGCCACCGCTGGTGCACCGTCACACTCTGATGCCGCATCCTCAACTTCGGCGTCCGCCGACTCCTTCTCGTAGTCAAGGAGCTGGAACCACTCCCCCGTCTTTGGGGAGTCGACCACGCCCACTTCGTTGCTGCTGACGTAACTCTACTGCTCGTCGAACTCGACGTCTCGGCTGCGGATTATCTCCCCCTTGCGCATGTCGTAGAGCCTGTATGCCTTATGCGCGCTCTCATAGCCAAGGAAGAGATACGAATTTGCCCGCGGCTCCAGCTTGCTCTCGCGCCTCTGCGCAGCCTGCACCATCGCGTGCGCCTTGCACCCGAACACTTTCAGGTGTGCCACACTTGGCTTGCACCCGCTCCAAACCTCCTGCGGCATCTTCCAGCCGCTCCTCCCCTTCAGCACCGCTGTAGGAGTGAGGTTGACGGTGTAGCTCGCCGTACGCACAGCTTCCGCCCAGAAGCTCAGCGGCAATTCCGCATCCACCAACATGGTCCGTACCATGTTCAGCAGCGTCTGGTTCGCCCGCTCCGCCACTCCATTTGACTGAGGCGAATACGGCGTAGTTTGTTGCCATTTTATGCCCTGCTGCTTCATCCACCCGCTACAGCCCACATACTCTCCGCCGTTGTCGCTGCGTAGCGCTCTGACCTTCCGGCCAGTCTGCCTCTCCACCGCGGCGACATACTCCTTCAGCCGGTCCAGGACCTCGCCTTTCNCGCTCCGCCACGCCATTTGACTGAGGCGAATACGGCGTAGTTTGTTGCCATTTTATGCCCTGCTGCTTCATCCACCCGCTACAGCCCACATACTCTCCGCCGTTGTCGCTGCGTAGCGCTCTGACCTTCCGGCCAGTCTGCCTCTCCACCGCGGCGACATACTCCTTTAGCCGGTCCAGGACCTCGCCTTTCCGCTTCATGAAGTACACAAAGAGTTTTCTGCTGTAGTCATCAATGAAGGTGACGAAGTAATGCGCGCCGCTCTTTGACGCCGTCTTGAATGGTCCGCACACGTCGGTGTGCACGACCTCCAGGAGGTTCGAGGCGCGATTCTCGTTCTCCTTGAACGGTTTGCGCAGCCCCTTGCCCAAAATGCAAGGTTCGCACTTTTTGTGCACTGCTGTATCTGTCGCCTCTTCCGCACCATCGATGACGAGGCCGCGTACCAGCTCGCGCTTCGCCATCTCCTTCACGACTGCGGGTGAGGAATGCCCCAGTCGTCGGTGCCAGAGCTCCAGATCAGCTCCCCCTCCTTTGGCCAGGTTGACGGTGCATTCCTGCGAATCTGCTGAATCTGTCGCCGCGGGGATCACCTTGGTCTCCACAATGTAGAGGCCTCCCTCACGCTTAGCCTCCAGCACGGTCGCGCCGCCACCGTCCTTCCGCACGACTGTCCCTCTTCTCCTGAAGAGCACCTCGTACCCCTTGTCAGTCAGGCGGCTGACACTTAGGATGTCAGCCAAGCCAGGTACGTGCTGCACGTTCTTGATCACATGCTGCACCCGCTTCCCACCAACCACCACCTCCATGTCCACATCTCCTTGGCCAGCTGCCGGCTCGACCTTGTCGTTCGTGACCACCATGGACTTGCTGGACTTGGTGTAGTTGATGAACCCGACCTTCTCGACCTGGGTATGCTTCTCGGCTCCGGAGTCAAGGCATCGCCGGTTAGCCTTCTTGAGGTAGTGGTTCTGAGTGCCATTGAGGAGCGCACTCTTGCCTTTGGCGTCCTTGCCGCCGGCCTTTGCCTCCTCGGTGCACTCACGGGTGCAGTGGCCCTCCTTGCCGCAATTGCAGCACGCACCCTTCTTGGCGCCCTTCTTGCCGCCGCCATGTCCGCCACCTCCCTTGCCCCCACTTCCGCCACCACGCGTTTTGGTGACGAGGGCCGATGAGGAAGACAAGGACTCCCCGCAGCTCCGTCGTTGCGCCTCGTTGCGGATGTACTCTGCGACCGCGCCATAGGTGACCTTGTCCTCTGCCCATCCTCCCAAGACTGTGATGAGAGGGCTCCAACTGTCAGGAAGGGCCATGAGGAGGGCCATTGCCTACAGCTGCGTGTCGATCTTCCACCCCACGTCGTTGCACTGTGAGGCGAGCGACTCAATCTGCTGCATGGCGGTGATGACATCATTTCCCTCCTCGATTCTCACCGTCAGGAGTCGCTTCATGGCAAAGATTTTGTTCGCCAGCGACTTGGATTGATGGATGGTGCAAAGTATTTGCCAAGCCTCGGCTGCCAGCTTGCAGCCCTGGAAGTAGCCCTACTGCGACTCAGCCGTCCCGGACACCAGCAGCATGAGCGCCTCTGTGTTCTTCTTTGCGAAGGCCTCCTTCTGCGCTTCCGTCGCTGTCGCGTCGTCGAGGACTTCGGTTCCCAACATGACCTGCAGCACACCCTTATGCACGAGGTGGATCTCAAAGTGCCACCTCCATAGCCCAAAGCCAGGGCCGCCCGCATACTTCTGGATGGCCTGCGTCTCCTTCTGCGCCATTGCGCAGTCTTCAACTCCGGGACCTCAGAGTTTGACGGTGATATCGTCCCCGACGACAATCCCGTCCGCCGCGAAAGCCGTGAGCGTTGTGTAGACCGGTCAGGGCTGTGGGCCCATAACCCTTTGTCAGAAACCGGTCCCCGGGTGGAGGCAGTTCCAATGTACCCCGGCGGGTCTTCTGCATTCACGGCTATGTTTTGTGCGGGTTCTGAGTCTGAGCGTGAGCTTTCTGGTCGCCTCACGCTATGTTTCTTGGAGTTGAAGGTATTTGCGAGACAGTCACTTTTGCGAAGGGAAGAACGCGATTTTGCATTAGTTTTGGAACATGGACATGATCTGAACATTTGTAGGGCCAGTCATGAGCTCTCCAACGCACCAAACCGTGCACGATTCGGATCACCGTAGCTCCCACTACGTCATCCGAAGCGCAGCACCCCAAATCAGCCGCTCAGTCGGCGGCGCGCACCACGTCGCCCGCCGAGGCGCCCTCACACATCAAGGACCCATCAAAACGCCATTCCGGAGGCGCAGATGTCCCTACGCGTAGTGGCGGCGCCCCTCGCGCCTTTGGGGTCTGTTTCGATGAGTTAATCATCGAGTTTGGTGATGGGGATTGATGTGGGTCGAAACCTGTTCGCGGACCTCCAGTCGGAATTTTGACTAAGTCCCCGAGTAACAAACTGTACTACTGAGTTTCGGACTCCGAGCCAGGATTTTGGCTAAGTCCCTCAGTAACAAACTGCACTCCTGAAATCCGGCGGATCATCCACCGGACGCCTCGGCAGACCTTCCGGAGCAAAATCCCCAGATGGCATTTTGTTACTCGTTCCGGTCGATTATTCACCGGAAGTCGAACCGCGGCCGGCTCCCAGAACCGCCGCGCACACCCCAACTTTGGAAGCCCATATCTCCCTCGATACTTGTCCGATTCCGGTGAAACAACTTCCACCGGATTCAGCAACTCATCAACTTTCAGGAGCAATCCTGCATTTTAGGATCCGAGCAATCCTTGAGTCGCCTGATTCGTCGACGAGGAATTTCCTCTCTCTGGCGGCTTGTCGGCGCCTCCCGGCGCCGCACTTGGGCATGCAGAGGGGCAAATCTTCAACAACAATTTGGCACTAGAGCGTGGTTCTTTGACAAAAGATCGTAACACGTGTCAGAAGAATGCAGACACGAGAACAGCGGCAGCAAAAGCAAGCGGAAGCATCAGACATGCCAGTGTACGTCATCAGAGTGACGTAAGCGAGAGCGGTCCGAGGAGTTAGTCGCGGGAGCTGATAGAGGCTAAGATGCGAGGTAACTGAGGTAGACAGGTTGATGTGAGAGAGAGTGCTGGCAAGGTGAGTGATGGTTGGCGGAGTATGAGAGCTGAGCGAAGAAGCGAGAGTGACGAAACGAAGCATTGAGAGTTGGCGAAGACATAAAGTGCGAGGGACGAGCAGAGCGAAGACACGGCGGCGAAGTTGCGGAACCGAAGGGGAACAGGATGAGCAGAACTGTTCTGGTTATCTTGAGAGGGAATGAACATCCTCTGTATATACAGTTCAGAACAGGACAAACCAGTAGTGAGAACGGCTTCTTAACGCTAGCCGGACGCGTCGCGAATATGTTCGCATGTTGTTCCAAAGGCTTTGGTTATTCGCTTGATGACGTACCGTTTCGCTTATGGCCATTGGGTGCGGAGCAGAACTCGTGGACTTGCACCGGATGTCTTGGTGCATTTTTCCGAAGTTCAGTTCGTGGAAGTATTGTTGTCGGATTCAGGTTCTGACACCCCCCCGTGAATCCGACACAGTGATGCGTTGTTCAATTGGAGCTGATCTGATGGCGAAGCGCCTCATGGATGGAGCTACCATTGTTTCTCGCTGTTGGTAGATGTAGTTTTGGCGAGGCGGCACGTAGCCTCCACAGTGGTATATCAGCTGTCTCCACATCCCGGCAATGTTGTCGGGATCCCTTGTCAGTAGAGGATGCAGGTTAGGTTCAAAGAGTTCTTTCAGTCCTTCCCGCATGTCTCTGTTGAAAGCCCCATGCTTTCTTGTGAATTCACCAATGCTGCAGACTTTCCCAAGGTACTTCTGTTCGTCTAGCAGTACGTTGGTGATGGCGAACCCATGCAGTATATAGGGCTTCAGCTGTGTGTAGGCCGCACGTTGCCAGGTTTCTTGATTGGTGGATTCTCTTGTGGGTTGTGTGGGATCATGACCAGGAGGTCGGTAGTACAGCTTGTCCAAGTGGATTGGAGGGAGAGCCGTCACGAGGAGAGTTGTTGAGGAGATGTGTTGTCTTTCCCATGCTGTTTGTAGTAACCTGTACCAGAGGTCAGGTGCGCTGCTTGCTTCTTCCACTAGGGTGTGGTAGGAGGGGTGCATGATGGTTTTCAGTTGATCCCAGGCTGAGGTGGTTGCTGCGTTAAGTGCCAAGGGAGATGTATGAGCTGTCCGAAGGTGCTCGAAGCTTCCTTGGAAGAGGTCGCAAAAGCCATACCCTTGAATTGAGACGAGTTTTCCTGTGGACCATATACTTTGTGTCCATAGAACTATGTTTTGGCCATCTTCAGCCAAGAATGGACAGTACGCCCAATGATTTCCCATTGATGGTTGTGATGAGATTCTTGAGCTGATGTAAGCGAGGAAGTTCTGGACGAGGAGAAGTTGTCGTTGCAAGATTGTCAGTTCAAAAGGGCAGATTCTCTGTGTTGAGCAGAGAATGTCATGGATGATGGAGGAATGATTGATGGTGGAGTGGGTGCAGGGGCAAAACCACGTGCACGATGGATGTTTTCGGCGTGGGCGCAGATCGTCGCGGAATGGGCGATGCGACCGGGCGGATCCTTGTGCCGAGCGGAGCGGAAGCGGATGACGGTGGAGGAGCGATGAATAATGGAGTGGGCGCAGGGGCGGAAACACGTGCGCAATTTGAAAAATAGGGGAGTAAGATGCGGCAAGGGGAAGGTGGATGCCAACGTGCCGCGAGAAATCTGCTTTTGGCGTGGGTGCAGGCTGCTGCAGAAGTAGGCAGCTTGCTCGTGCAGATCCTTGTGCCGTTCACAGATGCTGATGATTGCTGAAGCGAAAGCTGATGATGACTGAGTGGGCAAAGGGGCGAACCACATGCGCTGCGGATGTTTTCGGCGTGGGCGCAGGTCGTCGCAGAATGGGCGATGCGACCGGGCGGATCATTGTGCCGAGCTGAAAGCGATTTGCGGAAGCGGAGGAAGAAATTGATTGATGAGTGGGTGCAGGGGCGGAACCACGTGCGGATGATGGATGGGAAGGCGGCACAGATGATGCTGATGATGATGATTAATGGGAAGGCGGCGCGGATAATCCTGATGATGGAGAGGCAGGGATGAGACGGGAACTGGTGGCTGATGAAGCAGAGGAAACTTGAGCGAGGAAGAGGAGGGATGATGGAGGCGAATGAAGAAGAAGACCGAATGCTGATGATGATGGAGAAGATAGGAGACAGGGAACGACGCGAGCGGAGAGAGCCGAGACGAGACACGGTGCGGCAGGGAGGCAGAGCAACACAACTACTTCTTCTGTGTTCAGGAGAGTGATGGCTTGTTCCCCAGTTGGCTTGGATGTGGGAGCAGGAAGACTGGTGGTGCCGGATATCCTGTCAGCTGGAAGAGGTTGGTTGCGGTAGAGGGAGTCAGGCAGCGGACAGGGATACTAGACCGCTGATGTCAGGAGAGTGACGGCTTGTTCCCTAGTTTGCTAAAAAATGGGAGCAGGAAGACTGGTGGTATCCAATATCATGACGGCAGAAGTTTTGGCTGCAGCTGCTGACGAGGAGAGAAGGTGATGCAAGAAGGCGGCTCGAGATGATGGACGCGGGCGGACCGGGGATGGCGGCAAGGAAGTAGCAGATGGAGCTGATGAGACAAGATAGAGGAGGAGGAGATGCTGGCAGAGGCGGTTATGATGTGAGGCAGGAGATGGTAGGCGGCAGGATTTCTTCTCGGTAGTCGACGGCAGGCCGCGGCTCAAGAGTCACTTGCAGCTGATGTAGGCGACACGTCACTGGTTGTTAGCCACGGGCGCGGAAATGGGCGCAGGGCCTTCTTAGGACGACGAGGCGTTTCTTTAGCATAGAGAGCTCATTAGGCAGAGCTGCTGACGTCAGCTGCGAACGAAGCAGAGAGGCGCGGGGTGACGGCAGCGGCGACCAAGGAATGTGAGTTGAAGCGATGGAGAAGTGATGGCGGCAGAGCGATGACGCGATTCCAAGGCACCAGGTGATGTTGCCTGATGCTCCGATACCATGTCAGAAGAATGAAGACACGAGAATAGCGGCAGCAGAAGCAAGCGGAAGCATCAGACATGCAAGTGTACATCAGCAGAGTGATGTAAGGGAGAGCGGTCCGAGGAGTTAGCTGCGGGAGCTGATAGAGGTTGAGATGTTAGGTAACTGAGGTAGACAGGTGGATGTGAGAGAGAGTGCTGGCGAGGTGAGTGATGGTTGGCGGAGTATGAGAGATGAGCGAAGAAGCAAGAGTAACAAAGCAAAGCATTGAGAGTTGGCAAAGACAGAAACTGTGAGGGACGAGTAGAGAAAAGACACGGTGGCGAAGCCGCGGATCTAAGGGGGAACAGGATGAGCAGAACTGTTCTGGTTATCTTGAGAGGGAATGAACATCCTCTGTGTATACGGTTCGGAACAGGACAAACCAGCAGTGAGAACGGCATTTTAACGCTAGCCGGACGCGTTGCGAATATGTTCACATGTTGTTCCAACGGCTTTGGTTCTTCACTTGATGACGTACCGTTTTGCTTATGGCCGTTGGGTGTGGAGCAGAACTCGTGGACTTGCACCGGATGTCTTGGTGCATTTTTCCGAAGTTCAGTCCGAGGAAGTATTGTTGTCGGATTCAGGTTCTGACAACCCCCGTGATTGCGACACAGTGATGCGTTGTTCAATTGGAGCTGATCTGATGGCGAAGCACCTTATGGGTGGAGCTATCATTGTTGCTCGCTGTTGGTAGATGTAGTTTTGGCGAGGTGGCACGTAGCCTCCACAGTGGTAGATCAGCTGTCTCCACATCCCGGCAATGTTGTCGGGTTCCCTCGTTAGCAGAGGATGCAGGGCAGGTTCGATGAGTTCTTTCAGTCCTTCCCGCATGTCTCTGTTGAAAGCCTCGTGCTTTCTTGTGAATTCACCAGTGCTGCAGAGTTTCCCAAGGTACTTAAGTTCGTCCAGCAGTCCGTTGGTGATGGCGAACCCATGCAGTATATAGGGCTTTAGGTCTGAGTAGGCCGCACGTTGCCACGTTCCCACTTTGGCAATAGAGCGTTATACTTTGGCACTAAAGCTTCACAATTTGGCACCGGAGCGTTACACTTTGGCTGTATAGGTTCACACGTTGGCACTAGAGCGTCACAATTGAGAACTAGAGCGTCAGACTTTGGCACTAGAGCGTCGCACATTGGCACTAGAGCATCACATGTTGGCACTATAGTTTAAAACTTTGGCACTAGAGCGTCACACTTTGGCACTAGAGCGTCACACTTCGACACAAGAGCTTCACACTTTGGCACTAGAGCTTCACATTTTGGCACTAGAGCGTCACACTTTGGCACTAGAGCATCACACTTTGGTACTACAGTGACACCTTTTGGTACTAGAGTGTCACCCTTTGGCACAAGAGCGTCACACTTTGGGACTAGAGCGTCACACTTTGGCATTAGAGCATCACACGTTGGCACTAGAGCATCACACGTTGGCACTAGAGTGTCACACTTTGGCACTGGAGCGTCACACTCTGGCACTAGTGATTCACACTTTGGAACTAGAGCGTCACACTGTGGAACTAGACCATCACACTTTGGTACTGGAGCATCACACTTTAGAACTACAGCTTCACACTTTGGCTCTAAAGCGTCGCACTTTGGCACAGGAGAGTCACACTTTGGCATTAGAGTGTCACACTTCGGCACTAGAGTGTCACACTTGGGCACTAGAGTTTTGAACTTTGGCAATAGACCGTCACACTTTGGCACTAGAGCGTCACTCTTTGGCACTAGAGCCTCATAATTTGGCACTAGAGTTTCGAGCTCTGGCACTAGAGTGTCACACTTTGGCACTAGATTGTCACACTTTTGCAATAGAGTGTTGCAATTTGGGAACTAGAGTGTCACGCTTTGGCACTAGAGCGTCACACTTTGGTACTAGAGCGTCACACTTTGGCACTTGAGCGTCACACATTGGCACTTGAGATTCACACTTTGGGGCAAGAGCGTCACAATTTGGCACTAGAGTGTAACACTTTGGCACTAGAGCATCACACTTTGGCACTAGAGCTTCAAACTTCGGCACTACAACGTCAGACTTTGGTACTACAGCATCACACTTTGGCACTAGAGCGTCACACTTTGGCACTAGAGTATCACACTTTGGCACTAGAGCCTCGCACTTTGGCAGTAGAGCCTTGCACTTTGGCATAAGAGCGTCATACTTTGGCACTAGAGCGTCACACTTTGGCACTATAGCGTCACACTTTGGCACTAGAGCGTCGTACTTTGGCACTAGAGCGTCAAACTTTGGCACTAGAGCATCACACTTTGGCACTAGAGTGTCACACTGTGGCACTAGACCTTCACACTTTGGCACTAGAGCGTCACACTTGGGCACTAGAGCGTCACACTTTGGTACTAAAGCATCACACTTTTGCAATAGAGCGTCACACTTTGGCACTAGAGCGTCACACGTTGGCACTAGAGCTTCACACTTTGGCACTCAAGTGTCACACTTTGGCACAAGAGCATCACTTTCTGGCAGTTGAGCATCGCACTTTGGCACTAGAGCTTCACACCTTGGCACTAGAGCGTCACACTTTGACACTAGAGCATCGCACATTGGCACTAGAGCATCACACTTTCGCAATAGAGCTTCAAACTTTGGCACTAGAGCGTCACTCCTTGGAACTGGAGCGTCACACTTTGGCACTCTAGTGTCACAAGTTGGCACTAGAGCGTCACACGTTGGCACTAGAGTCTCGAATTTCGACACTAGAGCGTCACATTTTGGCAATAGAGTGTCGCACTTTGGAACTAGAGCGTCACACTTTGGCACTAGAGCGTCACACTTTGGTTCTAGAGCGCCATACATTGGCACTAGAGCATCACACTTTGGCACTATAGATTCACACTTTGGCACTAGAGTGTCACACGTTGGCACTGGAGTGTCATACTTTGGCACTAGAGTGCACACTTTGGCACTAGAGCTTCAACCTTTGGCACTAGAGCGTCACACTTTGGCACTAGAGCGTCACACTTTAGCACTAGAGCATCACACTTTGGAAATAGAGCTCCAAATGTTGGCATTACAGCATCATAATTTGGCACTAGAGCGTCTTACTTTGGCACTAGAGCGTCACACGTTTGGCACTAGAGGATCATACTTTGGCACTAGACCTTCACTTTTTGGCACTAGAACGTCACACTTTGGCACTAGATTGTCACACTTTGGCACTAGAGCGTCACACTTTGGCACTAGAGCTTGATAATTTGGTACTAGAGCGTCACACTTTGGCACTAGAGCGTCCCTGTTTGGCACTAGATCGTCACACTTTGGCACTAGAGTATCACACTCTGGCACTTGAGCGTCACACTTTGGCACTAGAGCTTCACACTTTGGCACTAGAGCGTCATACTTTGGCACTAGAGCTTCACACTTTGGCACCAGAGTGTTACACTTTGGCTCTAGAGCTTCACATGTTGGCACTAGAGCGTCACACTTGACAACTAGAGTGTCACACTTTGGTACTAGAGCGTCACACATTGGCACTAGAGCATCACATGTTGGCACTATAGTTTCAAACTTTGGCACTAGAGCGTCACACTTTGGCACAAGAGCGTCACACTTCGACACAAGAGCATCACACTTTGGCACTTGAGCTTCACACTTTGGCACTAGAGCGTCACACTTTGGCACTAGAGCATTGCACTTTGGCACTAGAGTATCACACCTTGGTACTAGAGCGTCACCCTTTGGCACAAGAGCGTCACACTTTGGACTAGAGCGTCACACTTTGGCACTAGAGCATCACACTTTGGCAATAGAGCATCACACTTTGGCACTAGAGTGTCACACTTTGGCACTAGAGCGTCACACTCTGGCACTAGCGCTTTACACTTTGGCACTAGAGCGTCACACTGTGGCACTAGACCTTCACACTTTGGTAGTAGAGCGTCACACTTTGGCACTAGAGATTCACACTTTGGCACTAGAGCGTCACACTTTGGCACATGAGAGTCACACTTTGGCACTAGAGCCTCACACTTTGGCACTAGAGTGTCACACTTGGGCACTAGAGTTTCAAACTTGGGCACTAGAGCGTCATACCTTGGCACTAGAGCGTCACAAATTTGGCACTAGAGCCTCACTCTTTGGAACTAGAGTTTCGAGCTTTGACACTAGAGCGTCACACTTTGGCACTAGAGCTTCACACTTTTGCAATAGAGTGTTGCAATTTGGAACCAGAGCGTCACACTTTGGCACTAGAGCGTCACACTTTGGTACTAGATCGTCACACTTTGGCAATGGAGCGTCACACATTGGCACTTGAGATTCACACTTTGGCGCAATAGCGTCACACTTTGGCACAAGAGTGTAACATTTTGGCACTAGAGCGTCACACTTTGGCACTAGAGTTACAAACTTAACCACTAGAGCCTGGCAATTTGGTACTAGAGAGTCACAATTTGGCACTAAAGCGTCACAATTTGGGACTAAAGCATCACACTTTGGCACTAGAGTGTCGCACTTTGGCACTAGAGCATCACACTTTGGCACTAGAGCGTCACACGTTGGCACTAGCGCTTCACACTTTGGCACTAGAACGCCACACTGTGGCACTAGACCTTCACACTTTGGCACTAAAGCGTCACACGTTTGCAATAGAGCGTAACACTTTGGCACTAGAGCGTCATATGTTGGCACTAGAGCTCCACAATTTGGCACTGGAGCGTCACACTTTGGCACTATAGCTTCACACCTTGGCACTAGAGCGTCACACGTTGACACTAGAGTTCCACACTTTGGCACTAGAGCGTCACACTTTGACACTAGAACGTCACACATTGGCACTACAGCGTCACATTTTGGCAATAGAGCTTCACAATTTGGCACTATAGCGCCACACTTTGTAACTAGAGCGTCACACTTTGGCACTCTAGTGTCACAATTTGGCACTAGAGCGTCACACTTTGGCACTAGAGTCTCGAAATTTGGCACTAGAGCGTCACAATTTGGCACTAGAGCGTCACACTTTGGCAATAAAGTGTTGCACTTTGGAACTAGAGCGTAAGACATTGGCACTAGAGCATCACACTTTGGTATTAGAGCGCCATACTTTGGCACTAGAGCATCACACTTTCGCACTAGAGATTCACACTTTGGCACTAGAGCGTCACACGTTGGCACTAGAGTGTCACACTTTGGCACTAGAGTGCACACTTTGGCAATAGAGCTTCAACCTTTGCACTAGAGCGTCACACTGTGGTACTACAACGTCACACTTTGGCACTAGAGCATCACACTTTGGTACTAGAGCATCACACTTTGGCACTAGAGCTCCACACTTTGGCACTAGAGCGTCACACTTTGGCACTACAGAGTCACACTTTGGCACTAGAGCGTCTCACTTTGGCACCAGAGCTCCAAACGTTGGCATTAGAGCGTCACACTTTGGCACTAGAACATCACACTTTGGCACTAAAACGTCACATGTTTGGCACTAGAGCATCACACTTTGGCACTAGACCTTCACACTTTTGCACTACAGTGTCACACTTTGGCATTAAATCATCACAGTTTGGCACTAGAGCATCACACTTTGGCACTAGAGCGTCCCACTTTGGCACTAGGGAGTCACAATTTGGCACTAGAGCGTCACACTTTGGCACTTGAGCGTCACACTTTGGCAATAGAGCTTTACACTTTGGCTCTAGAGCGCCATATTTTGGCACTAGAGCTTCACATTTGGCACCAGAGTGTTACACTTTGACACTAGAGCTTCACACTTTGGCACTAGAGCTGTCAGAATATTGCAATGGGTGGGGATGGCAAGAGCAGAAGCAGGCAGAATCACAGAAACGTGCAGGAACGGGCCAGCGGGATGATGAAAGTCGAAGAGCGAGAGAGCGGTTCCTGGAGTTAGTTAGTGGGCCTGGAGAGAGACAAGACACCGGAGCTCCGAGGTAGACAGAGGGCAGCGAGGGAGTGCAGGAGCAAAACGAGTGATGCGCGAGGAGTGAGCGAACGGTCACGAGTGAAGAAGCGAAGAGTGACAGATGGTAAGTGACGTCGGGGGAAGGAGGGTGCGAGCAGAGCAAGGACACGGCGGCAAAGCCGCGGAACCAAGAGGGAACAGGATGTGCAGAACTGTTCTGGTTAACTAAAGGGAATGAACATCCTTGGTTTAAAAAGGGCAGAACAAGGCTAACGGGCATCGCAATGGCTTCTTCCCGCTAGGCGGACGCGGAGTGACAGGTGTCTCTTTGCACTAGAGCATCACACTTTGGCACTAGAGTTTCGAACTTAGGCACTAGTGCGTCACACTTTGGCACAAAAGCTTCACACGTTGGCACTCGAGCTTCATACTTTGGCACTAGAGCGTCACAATTTGGCACTAGAGCATCACACTTTGGCACTAGAGCGTCACACTTTGGCAGTAGGGCGTCATCCTTTGGCACAAGAGCATCACACTTTGGGACTATAGGTTCACAATTTGGAACGAGAGCGTCATACTTTGGTACAAGAGCTTCACAATTTGGTAATAGAGTCTCACACTTTGGCACACGAGCGTCACACTTTGGCACTAGAGCTTCACACTTTGGCACTAGAGCGCCACACTTTGGCACTAGAGCATCACACATTGGCACTAGAGCATCACACTTTGGCACTAGAGCTTCATACTTCCGCACTAGAGCATCACACTTTGGCACCGGAGCGTCACACTTTGGCACTAGAGCGTCACACTGTGGCACTAGAGCTTCACACTCTGGCACTAGAGTGTCACTCTTTGGCACTAGAGCTCTGCACCTTGGCACTAGATTGTATCACTTTCGTACTAGAGCATCCCACTTTGGCACTAGAGCGTCACACCTTGACACTAGAGCATCACACTTTGGCACTAGTGCTTCACACTTTAGCACTAGAGCGTCACACTTTGGTACTATAGCGTCACATTTTGGCACTAGGGTGTCACACTTTGGCACTAGAGTCTCGAATTTTGGCACTAGAGCGTCACATGTTGGCACTAGAGCGTCACACTTTGGCAATAGAGTGTTGCACTTTGGAACTAGACCGTCACACTTTGGTACTAGAGCGCCATACTTTGGCACTAGAGCATCACACTTTCGCACTAGAGATTCACACTTTGGCACTAGAGCGTCACACGTTGGCACTAGAGTGTCACACTTTGGCACTAGAGTGCACACTTTGGCAATAGAGCTTCAACCGATGCACTAGAGCACGAGAGTTTGGCACTACAGTGTCAAACTTTGGCACTAGAGCGTCACACTTTGGCACTAGAGCATCACACTTTGGCACTAGAGCTCCACACTTTGGCACTAGAGCGTCACACTTCGGCACTACAGCGTCACACTTTGGCACTAGAGCGTCACACATTGGCACTAGAGCTCCAAACGTTGGCATTAGGGCATCACACTTTGGCACTAGAGCATCACACTTTGGCACTAGAGCGTCACATGTTTGGCACTAGAGCATCACACTTTGGCACTAGACCTTCACACTTTTGTACTAGAATGTCACACTTTGGCACTAAATCATCACAGTTTTGCACTAGATTGTCACCCTTTGGCACAAGAGCGTCACACTTTGGGACTAGAGCTTCACACTTTGGAACTGGAGCATCACACTTTGGTACGAGAGCTTCACACTTTGGTAATAGAGATTCACACTCTTGCACACGAGCATCACACTTTGGCACTAGAGCTTCACACTTTGGCACTAGAGCGTCACACTTTGGCACTAGAGCATCACACATTGGAACTAGAGCAACACATTTCGGCACTAGAGCTTCACACTTCCGCACTAGAGAATTAACTTTTGTACTGGAGCGTCACACTTTGGCACTAGAGCGTCACACTGTGCCACAGAAGCTTCACATTGTGGCACTAGAGTGTCACACTTTGGCACTAGAGCTCTACACATTGGCACTAGATTGTCAGACTTTGGCACTAGAGCGTCACACTTTGGCACTAGAGCATCACACTTTGGCACTAGTGCTTCACACTTTAGCACTAGAGCGTCATAGTTTGGTACTATAGCATCACACTTTAGCACAAGATTGTCACACTTTGGCATTAGAGCTTCACACTTCCACACTAGAGCTTCAAACCTTGGCACTAGAGCATCACACTTTGGTACTAGAGTATTACACTTTGGCACTAGAGCTTTGCACTTTGGCACTAGAGCATCACTCTTTGGCACGAGAGCATCCCACTTGGCACTAGAGTGTCCCACTTTGCTACTAGAGCGTCACACTTCAGCACTATAGCGTTACACTTTGGCACTAGCGCTTCACACTTTGGCATTAGAGCGTCACACTGTGGCACTAGACCTTCACACTTTGGCACTAGGGTGTCACACTTTGGCACTAGAGCTTCGCACTTTGGCACTAAAGCGTCACAGTTTGGCACTAAAGAGTCACACTTTGGCACTAGAGCGTCACACTATGGCACTAGAGCGTCACACTTGGGTACTAGAGCTTCGGACTTTGGCACTAGAGCGTCACAATCTGGCAGTATAGCATCACAATTTGGCACTAGAGTGTCACACTTTGGCACTAGAGCGTCAAACTTGGGCACTAGACGTTCACACTTTGGCACTAGATCGTCACACTTTGGTACTAGAGCGTTGCACGTTTGGAACTAGAGCGTCACACTTTGGCACTAGAGCTTCAAACTTTGGTACTAGAGCGTCACACTCGCACTAGAGCGTCCCACTTTGGCACTGTAGCGTCACACTTTAGCACTAGAGGGTCACACCTTGGCACTTGAGCGTCACACTTTGGCACTAGATCTTCACGCTTTGGCACAAGAGCGTCACACTTTCGTACTAGAGTTTACACTTTGAAACTAGAGCGTCCCACTTTGGCACTAGAGCTTCACACTTTGCTACTAGAGCGTCACACTTTGGAGCTAGAACGTCACACTTTGGCACTCAAGCGTCACACTTTGGCACTAGAGCATCACACTTTGGCACTAGAGTTTCGAACTTTGGCACTAGAGCGTCACACTTTGGTACTAGAGCGTCACACTTTGGCAATAGAGTGTCACACTTTGGAACAAGAGCGTCACACTTTGGCACTAGAGCGTCACACTTTGGTACGAGAGCGTCACACTTTGGCACTAGAGCGTCACACTTTGGCACTAGAGCTTTACACTTTGGCACTAGAGCTTCACACGTTGTCACTAGAGCGTGACACTTTGGCACGGGAGAGTCACACTTAGGCACAAGAGCGGCACACTTTGACACTAGAGCGTCAAACTTGGGCACTATAGTTTTGATCTTTAGCACTAGAGCGTCACACTTTGGCACTAGAGGGTCACACTTTGCCACTAGAGCGTCACTCTTTGGCAATAGAGCGTCACACTTTGGCACTAGAGCATCATACTTTGGCACTAGGGCTCCACACTTTGGCACTAGAGGGTCACACGTCGGTACTAGCGCGTCACATTTTGGTACTACACCGTCACACTTTGGCACGAGAGCGTCACCCTCTGGCACTAGAGCTCCAAACGTTGGCATTAGAGCGTCACATTTTGGCATTAGAGCGTCACACCATGGCACTAGAGCATCACACGTTTGGCACTATAGCATCACACTTTTGCACTAGACCTTCACACTTTGGCACTATAACGTCACACTTTGGCACTTGAGCTTCACACTTTGGCACTTTAGCGTCATACATTGGCACTAGAGCTTCATACTTTGGCACCAAAGCGTTAAACTTTGGCACTAGAGCTTCACACTTTGGCAATAGAGCGTCACACATTGGTACTAGAGCGTCACACTTTGGTACTAGAGCATCACACTTTGGCACTAGAGATTCACACTTTGGCACTAGAGCGTCATTCTTTGGCACTAGAGTGTCACACTTTGGCACTAGAGAGTCACATTCTGGCACTAGAGCTTCAAACTTTGGCACTAGAGTGTCAGACTTTGGTACTACATCGTCACACTTTGGCAGTAGAGCGTCACACTTTGGCACTAGAGCATCAGACTTTGGCTTAGAGCTTCACACTTTGGCACTAGAGTGTCACACTTTGGCACTACAGCGTCACACTTTGGCACTAGAGCATCACACTTTGGAACTAGAGCTCCAAACACTGGCATTAGAGCGTCACAGTTTGGCACTAGAGCATCATACTTTGGTACTAGAGCTTCACACGTTTGGCACTACAGCATCACACTTTGGCATTAGACCTTCACACTTTGGCACTAGAACGTCACACTTTGGCACTAGATTGTCACACTTTGGCACGAGAGCATCAGAATTTAGCACTAGAGCTTCATATTTTGTTACTAGAGCATCACATTTTGGCACTTGAGCGTCACACTTTGGCACTAGAGCTTCAAACGTTGGCATTAGAGTGTCATACTTTCGCACTAGAGCTTCACACTTTGGCACTAGAGCTTCACACTTTGGCACTAGAGCGTTACACTTTGGCACTACAGCGTCACACATTGGCACTAGAGCATCATACATTGGCACTAGAGTTTCGAACTTTGGCACTAGAGTGTCACACTTTGGCACTAGAGCATCACAGTTTGACACAAGAGCTTCACACTTTGGAACTAGAGCTTCACACTCTGGCACTAGAGCGTCACACTTTGGCACTATAGCGTCACGCTTGGGCACTAGAGCGTCACCCTTTGGCACGAGAGCGTCACACATTGGGACTAGAGCGTCACACTTTGGCACCAGAGTGTCACACGTTGGCTCTAAGGCGTCACATTTTGGCACTAGAGCGTCACACTTAGGGACTAGAGCATCACACTTTGGCACTGGCGCTTCACACTTTGGCACTAGAGTGTCACATTGTGGCACTAGACCTTCACACTTTGGTACTACAGCGTCACACTTTTGCACTTGAGCGTCAAACTTTGGAACTAGAACCTCACACTTTGGCACTAGAGTTTCAAACTTTGGCACTAGAGCGTCACACTTTGGCACTAGAGCGTCACACTCTTGCAATAGAGTGTCACACTTTGGAACTACAGCGTCACACTTTGGCACTAGAGCGTCACACTTTGGCACTTGAGCATTACACTTTGGCACTAGACATTCACACTTTGGCACAAGAGCGTCACACTTTGGCACTAGTGTGTAACAATTGGGCACTAGAGCGTCACACGTTGGCACTATAGTTTCAAACTTTGGCACTAGATCGTCAGACTTTGGCACTACTGTGTCACACTTTGGAACTAGAGTGTCACACGTTGGCACTATAGCATCACACTTTGGCACTAGAGTTTCAAACTTTGGCACTAGAGTACACAGTTTGGCACTAGAGCGTCACACTTTGGCACTAGAGCGTCACACTGTGGCACTAGAGCGTCAGACTTTGGCACTAGAGCGTCAGACTTTGGCATTAGAGCGTCACAATTTGGCACTATAGCGTCACACTTTGGCACTAGCGCTTCACACTTTGGCACTAGAGCATCACACTGTGGCACTAGACCTTCACACTTTGGTACCAGAGTGTTACACTTTGGAGCTAGAGCTTCACACTTTGGCAATAGAGTGTTGCACTTTGGAACTAGAGCGTCACATTTTGGCACTATAGCGTCACACTTTGGTACTAGAGCGTCACAGTTTGGTACTAGAGCATCACACTTTGGCACTAGAGATTCACAATTTGGCACTAGAGTGTCACACATTGGCACTAGAGTGTCACACTTTGGCACTAGAGCGTCACACTTTGGAACTAGAGCTTCAAACGTAGGCACTAGAGCGTCAGACTTTGGCACTACATCGTCAAACTTTGGCACTAGAGCGTCACACTTTGGCACTAGAGCATCACACTTTGGCACTAGAGCTCCACACTTTGGCACTAGAGCGTCACAGTTTGGAACTACAGCGTCACACTTTGGCACTAGAGCATCATACTTTGGCAGTAGAGCTCCAAACTTTGGCATTAGAGTGTCACACTTTGGCACTATAGCATCACACTTTGGCACTAGAGCGTCACACGTTTGGCACTAGAGCGTCACACTTTGGCACTAGAGTTTGATATTTTGGTACTAGAGCGTCACACTTTAGCTCTAGAGCATCCCACTTTGGCACTAGAGCGTCACACTTTGGGACTAAAGCGTCACATTTTGGCACTTGAGGGTCACACTTTGGCACTAGAGCTTCAAACTTTGGCACTAGAGCGTCATTCTTTATCACTAGAGCTTCACACTTTGGCACTAGAGCGTTACTCTTTGGCACTAGAGGTTCACACTTTGGTACTAGAGCGTCACACTTTGGAACTAGAGCGTCACACTCTGGCACTACAGCATCACACATTGGCACTAGAGCATCACACGTTGGCACTAGTGTTTCGGACATTGGCACTAGAGCGTCACACTTTGGCACTAGAGCGTCACACTTTGACACAAGAGCCCCACAATTTGGCACTCGAGCTTCACACTCTAGCACTAGAGCATCACACTTTGGCACTAGAGCATCACTCTTTGGCACTAGAGCATCCCACTTGGGCACAAGAGTGTCATCCTTTGGCACAAGAGCGTCACACTTTGAGAATAGAGCGTCACACTTTGGCACTAGAGCATCACACTTTGGCACTAGAGCGTCACACTTTGGCACTAGAGCGTCACACTTTGGCACTAGAGCGTCAGACTTTGGCACACACGCTTCACACTTTGGAACTAGAGCGTCACACTGTTACACTAGAGCATCACACTTTGGTACTAGAGCGTCACACTTTCACACTTGAGCGTCACACTTTGGCGCGACAGCGTCACACTTTGGCACTAACGCGTCACACTTTGCAACTAGAGCTTCAAATGTTGGCAATAGAGCGTCACACTTTGGCACTAGAGGCTCACACTTTGGCACTCGAGCGTCACACTTTTGCATTAGACCATCAATCTTTGGCACTAGAGCATCACAGTAGGTACCTGCGCCTGTGCCTAGGGTACTTGCGCCTGTGCCTGGGATACCTGTGCCCGTGCCCAGGTTACCTGCGCCTGTGCCTAGGGTACCTTCGCCTGTGCCTAGGGTACGTGCGCCTGTACCAAGGTTACCTGCGCCTGTGCCTAGTGTACCTGCGCCTTGTGCCTAAGGTACCTGGGCCTGTGCCTCGGGTACATGCACCTATGCCTAGGGTACCTGCGCTGGTGCCTAGGGTACCTGCGCCTGTGCTTAAGATACCTGCACATGTGCCTAGTGTACCTGCGTCTGTGCTTAGGGTACATGCTCCTGTGCCTAGGGTACCTGCGCTTGTCCCTAGGGTACCTGCGCCTATGCGTGGGGTGCCTCCAACTGTGCATAGGGTTCCTGCGCCCGTGCCCAGGGTACCTGCGCCTGTGCTTAAGGTACCCGCGCCTGTGCCTAGTGTACCTGCGCCTATGCTTAGGGTACCTGCGCCTGTGCCTAGGGTACCTGCGCCTATGCCTAGGGTACCTGCACCTGTGCCTAGGGTACCTACACCTGTGCCTAGGGTACCTGCGCCTGTGCCTAGGGTACCTGCACCTGTGCCTATGGTACCTGTGCCTGTGCCTAGGGTACCTACGCCTGTGCCTAGGGTACCTGTGCCTATGCCCGGGTTACCTGCGCATGTGCCTAGTGTACCTGCGCCTGTACCTAGGGTACCTGCGCCTGTGTCTATGGTACCTGCGCCTGTGCCTAGGGTACATGAGCTTGTGCTCAGGGTACCTGCGCCTGTGCCTAGGGTACATGCACCTGTGCCTAGGGTACCTGCGCCCGTGCCCAGGTTACCTGCGCCTGTGCCTAGGGTACCTCCGCCTTTGCCTAGGGTACCTTCGCCTGTGCCTATGGTTCCAGGGCCCGTGCCTTGTGTACCTGCGCCTGTGCCTTGGGTACCTGCGCCTGTGCATAGGGTACATACGCCTGTCCCTAAGAAACCTGCGCTTCTGCATGGGGTGCGTGCGCCTGTGCACTGGTTACCTTCGCCTCTGCCCGGGGTACTTGCGCCCATGCTTGAGGTACCTGTGCCTATGCCTAGGGTACATACGCCTGTGCCTAGGGTACCTCCGCATGTGCCTAGGGTACCCGCCCATTTGCCTAGGGTTTGTGCGCCTGTGCCTAGGGTACCTGCGCACATGCCTAGGGTACATGCACCTGTGCCTAGAGTAAGTGCGCCTGTGCTTAGGGTACGTGCGCCTGTGCTTAGGGTACCTACGCCTGTGCCTAGGGTACCTGCGCCTGTGCCTAGGGTACCTTCGCCTGTGCCTAGGGTACTTGACGTGTGCCTAGGGTACATGCGCCTGTGCCTAGGGTACCTGCGCCTGAGCCTAGGGTACCTGCGCCTGTGCCTAGGGTACCTGCGCCTATGCCTATGGTATCTACACCGGTGCCTAGGGTACCTGCGCCTATGCCTATGGTATCTACACCGGTGCCTAGGGTACCTGCGCCTGTGCCTAGGGTACCTTCGCCTGTGCCTAGGGTACTTGACGTGTGCCTAGGGTACATGCGCCTGTGCCTAGGGTACCTGCGCCTGAGCCTAGGGTACCTGCGCCTTTGCCTAGGGTACCTGCGCTTGTGCGTAAGGTACGTGCGCGTGTGCCTAGGGTACCTGCGCTTGTGCTTAGGGTACCTCCGCCTGTGCCTTGGGTACCCGTGCCTGTTCCTAGGGTACCTGCACCTGTGCCTGGGGTGCCTGCGTATCTGCATAGGTCCCCTGCGCCTGTGCCTAGGGTACTTGTGCCTGTGCCCAGGATACCTGCGTCTGTGCCTAGGGTACCTGCGCCTATGCCCAGGTTACCTGCGCCTGCGCCTAGGGTACCTGCGCCCGTCCCTAGGGTAAGTGCGCCTGTGCCTAGGGTACCTATTCCTGTGCTTATGGTACCTGCACCTGTGCCTAGGATACCTGCACCTGTGCCTAGGGTACCTGTGCCCATGCCCAGGTTACCTGCGCATGTGTCTACGTTACTTGCGCGTGTGCCTAGGGTACCTGCGCCTGTGCCTAGGGTACCTGCGCCTGTGCCTAGGGTACCTACGCCTTGTGCCTAAGGTACCTAGGCTTGTGCCTAGGGTACCTGCGCCTATGCCTATGGTATCTACACCGGTGCCTAGGGTACCTGCGCCTGTGCTTAAGATACCTCCACATGTGCCTAGTGTACCTGTGGCTATGCTTATGGTTCATGTGCCTGTGCCTAGGGTACCTGCGCTTGTCGCTAGGGTACCTATGCCTGTGCCTGGGGTACCTATGACTGTGCATAGGGTACCTTTGCCTGTGACGAGGGTACCTACGCCAATGCTTAGGGTACCTGCGCCTGTGCCTAGGGTACCTGCGCCTGTGCTTAGGGTACCTGCGCCAGTGCATAGGGTACCTGCGCCTGTGCCTAGGGTACCTGCGCTTGTGCCTAGGGTACCTATGCCTATGCCTAGGGTACCTGCCCCTGTGCCTAGGGTACCTGCACCTGTGCCTAGGGTACCTGTGCCTGTGCCTAGGGTACCTACGCATGTGCCTAGGGTACCTGCGCCTATGCCTAGGTTACCTACGCTTATGCCTAGTGTACCTTCGCATGTGCCTAGGGTACCTCCGCTTGTGCCTAGGTTACGTGCGCCTGTGCCTAGGGTACCCGAGCCTGTGCTTAGGGTACCTACGCCTGTGCCTACTGTACCTGCGCCTGTGCCTAGGGTACCTGCGCCGGTGCCCAGGTTACCTACGCCTGTGCCTAGGGTACGTGCGCCTATGCCTAGGGTACCTTCGCCTGTGCCTAAGGTACCAGCGCCTGTGTCTAGGGTACCTGCGCCTGTGCTTGGGGTACGTGCGCCTGTGCCTAGGGTACCTGCGCCTGTCCCTAAAAAACCTGCGCTTGTGCCTGGGGTGCGTGCGCTTGTGTACAGGTTACCTGCGCCTGTGCCTTGGGTACCTGCGCCTGTACTTAGGGTACCTGCGCCTGTGCCTAGGGTGCCTGCGCCTGTGCCTAGGGTACCTCCGCATATGTCTATGGTACCTATGCATTTTCCCAGGGTACGTGCGCCTGTGCCTATGGTACCAGCGCCTGTGCCTAGGGTACTTGCGCCTGTGCCTAGGGCACCTGCGCCTGTTCTTAGGGTACCTGCGCCTGTTCTTAGGGTACCTACGCCTGTGCCTATGGGTACCTGTACATGTCCCTAAGGTACCTATGCCTGTGCCTAGGGTACTTGCGCCTGTGCCTGGGGTACCTGCGCCTCTGCCTAGGGTACCTACGCTAGTGCTTAGGGTGCCTGCGCTTATGCCTAGGGTACCTATGCCTGTGCTTAGGTTACTTGCGCCTGTGCCTAGGGTACCTGCGTTTGTGCTTAGGGTACATGCGCCTTTGCCTACGGTACCTGCGCCTGTGCCTAGGGTACCTCCGCCTGTGCTTATTATACCTGCGCCTGTCCCTAGGGTACCCGCGCCTGTGCCTAGGGTACCTGCGACTGTGCCTAGGGTACCTGCGCCTGTCTCTATGGCACTCCCGCCTATACCTAGGATACTTGTGCCTGTGCCTAGGATACCTGCGCCTATGCCTAGGGTACCTGCGCATGTGTATAAAGAACCTGCGCCTTTGCCTAGGCTACCTGCACCTGCGCCTAAGGTATCTGTGCCTGTACCTAGGGTGCCTGCGCCTGTTCCTAGGATACGTGCGCCTGTGTCCAGGTTACCTGCGCCTGTGCCTAGGGTACCTGCGACTGTGCCTAGGGTACCTGCGCCTGTGCCTAAGGTACCTGCGTCTGTGCATAGGGTACCTACGCCTGTACCTAGGGTACTTGCGCATGTGCCTAGGGTACTTGCGCCTGTGCCTAGGGTACCTGCGGCTCTGCCTAGGGTACCTGCGCCTGTAACTAGGGTGCCTGCGACTGTGCATAGGGTACCTGTGCCTGTGCCTGAGATAACTGCACCTGTGCCCAGGTTACCTGCGCCTGTGCCTAAGGTACCCGCGCCTGTGCCTAGGGTACCTACGCCTGTGTCCAGGTTACCTGCCCCTGTGCCTAGGGTACCTGCGCCTGTCTCTAGGGTACCTGCGCCTGTGCCTAGGGTACCTACGCCTGTGCCTAGGATACCTGCGCATATGCCTAGGATACCTGAGCCAGTGCCTAAGCTACCTGTGCCTGTGCCTAGGGTACCTGCGCCTGCGCCTAGGGTACTTGCGCCAGTGCCTAGGGTACATGCGCTTGTGCTTAGGGTACCTTCGCCTATGCCCAAGGTATCTGCGCCTGTGCTTAGGGTACCTGCGCCTGTGCCTAGGGTACATGTGCCTGTGCATGGGGTGCCTGCGACTGTGCATGAGGTACCTGCGCTTGTGCCTAGGGTACCTACGCCTGTGCTTAGGGTACATGCGCCTGTGCCTAGGTTACTTGCGCCTGTGCTTAGGTTACCTGCGCCTGTGCTTAGGGTACCTGCGCCTGTGCCTGGGGTATATGCGCATGTGCCTAGGGTACCTGCGCCTGTCCGTAGGGTACCTGCGCCTGTGCCTGGGGTATCTGCGCCTGTGCCTAGGATACCTTCGCCTGTGCCTAGGAT